>APFE031052100.1:9752-50061 GCA_000404065.3 Pinus taeda
GAAGACTGAAATCTAAAGCACCTTGGGTAACTAGTACGTCTATATAGACAGTTTTGCCTCCCAAAGTAATAGGGAACTATGGGAGGATCCCCAACGGTTGACTGGTTCCTCCATCAAATGCCATCAGATTCTGCGCGACTGGCACAAGCTATGGGGAACCCAAAGCTTGCCAAGTAGTAGAAGGCATAAGACTGATAGATGCACCCTCATCCAAGATAGTGGCAGGTACTGCCTGATCACAAGCATGTACTGTAATCTGAAAAGGTACATGGGATGGAAGGCAAAATTCGGTCAAATGACTCCAGTCGAAGGAAATGGCTGAACTACTTGGTGGGGGAATCATATGATTGCCCCCCTACTCCGAAGAAGGACTCTCGGAATCAGCTGGGATAAGAGAGTCGTTTTCGGACTCAGGAGAATCTGATGAGACGAGAAGAACATGAACATGATGCTCTTCCGAAACAGAGTGATCGAAAGGTGGGGGACCTGAGTTGACACTCTTCCCGACCAATGGTTGGTCTGGAACAAGCTTAGCACAGCTAGGTTCAGAAAGAGGAGCCTGGATAAGAGAAGGATCTAAATCAATCTCTTTGTTGACAGGGGGAGGATCTGAAGAGAGCCTTTGATAACCAACAGGGAGTTGGGGTGAAGAAGCTGTAAGACTTTCCAAAACAGCAGAAGTTTTATCCATGAGCGGACAAAGGTGAAGGGGATGGTTGCCTTCACATAGCCTACAGGGGAATCAAATATTCCCTTTCTTCGCACTGTTGCCAGTTGGTAGGGTAGCATCACCATGAGCTCTAGAGGACGATGAGGGGTAGGCCGGATCGTGAGACCATACTTCTAAGATCCTAGGAATGTCAGGACAATCACGAAGAAGATGGTCTCCCTTGCACAATTTACAAGGATACTTAGCCTTCCACGGAGGAGCAGAAGGAGTTCCGAACTGAGATGTACTCGGAGGGGTAGCTACACTTTTAACCTCTCGCTTAGGAGACTTATTCTTCTTCTTCTTCTTAGCCACCTAGTTACTTGAATCCAGACTTTCACCAGGCAAAGTAGAAGATGAAGATGTAGAAACAGGCGAAGAAGGGGAGAGGTCCACCTTGGAATCAACATGATGTTGTTCAGGTGGTGGAACTGATTGACTAGTACTTGAGACCACAGAGGTTGAAAACAACCAAACAGGCAACCCAACAGTTAACCTAGGAAGGGATAACGTTGCCATGTAAGGAGCACCAACATTCCCAAAAGGAGGAAAGTGACCAAGATTCCCTTTAGAGGGGATTCCTAGGTTGGTGAACTCTGGAAAAGTTGCCATCAAAACTGAAAATCACACTCGGGGATGAAAAAGAGCCAAGACACACAATCAAATGGCCAACAAACATAATCTAACAGGGCATGTGATGGTGGGTAAATTAATTTTAAGACACAAGGACATAACTTGACCTTTTCATCTTTAGAGAGTCGAGAAAAGGACCAAAAGATGACTCTAGTTGGCTTCGAATGTTTAACGAGCTTGAAGTGACAAGTTCTCAAGTGAGCCTTTTCTTTTAAGGGGTCCTAAAAGGATCAAAAAGTGACTACTCTAGAGCAACTAGATAAGGGGTTTACCAGACAATCTGTAAAATTGCATATACACCTTAGCAATCATATGAAAACCAAGGAATTTCCGTACAACAGTCAATCTTCCTGAATGCTGTGTTCGGTGCTTTACGGGTTGTAAGGCGGCAGACACGGCTTCCTATGGATAAAGGATGATAACCTAGTGGAGTCTCCCCATATACTCGACGATACATGGGAGCACAAGTCTGTACTAGACCACAGTTGAGTCACAAAAGGAGGAATCACCCAACCTTGAGTGGAAACAAAAGTGATTAGGTTTAATGACGCTGGAGCACGTCTCTAGCCTAGACCTATAGAATGTAAGCGTTATGTTCCAATGCATTTTTAGATTCATTTGATTTATTTTAAAGTTGATCTTGAGTTAATTTTTAGTTTTCAGGTCCTACCATATGTAATTTCTCAAAATCCCTAAATGCAATCTATATGCCACAACATGTCATTCCATTCGATGAATGCTAATTACAAGAGAGTTAGAGAGCTTTAATGCAAACAAAACAATCACAATCAACAAAGAGTTTCCCTAATGCAGCTAATGCAAATCAATAAACTTTTCTTTAAAATCACTGAATCACTAATCGAAATGAAAAGTCCTAATTTTCATTAACTGTTTCAAAGCAAAAGAGATTTTTTCTTTTTCAATAATGGAAAAATGCACTAAAGAACTTTTGAGAAATAATACAAACAAATTCTAACCAATACACACACGTTCAGTTCCTCAAAACACAAATCAAACATCCAAGGAATCCAAAAGGTCCCAAAGACAACAATGCGCCGTGTGATCTGGGCTCAAAGTGAGACAAAGAGGAATTCAAGTGAAGACGAAGCAAACCACTTAAAAAACGCAACAAAATGATTCACAACTACCAAGCAAGTGTAAGGGAGAAAACAAGAGAGTCGACTAGACAACAAAAAGATCAAAACACCTTAGGAAGGCTCGATTCACAAGGCCACTAGATGCCCTAGGGCTAAAAATGCGAAATCGGTGGAAAAAAGCAAACACCCAAAGGGTAGCGATCGAGATCAGTCAAATCACACTCCAAGACACTCTAGTAGTCTAATAAAGGTACTTAGGACAAAACCAAAGCTCAAAAAGTTGAGAACCAAGCAAACTTCAAAAGTTTACAGGCCTGACATGACTGTCAGGCTGCAACAAGCGCCTTTCAGGGATTGGCGCGGGTTGTAAGTGTGCAACATGCGCCAACTGGCGCGATTGTCACAGTATAAACTAGTTCCAGTCGAGTTTTCTATGGAAAAATAAAAAACAAAAAAGCCAAGGCTAAACCAGCAATACCTAAGTACTCTCAAGAGGCAAAAACAACACAGGTATCCAACCCAGAAAGCAAAACAAGCGGGAGAAACCAAGGAAACGATCAAGGAACAAGGCTAGTCCCAAGTCATTCAGTTTGCAAACCAAACTAGAGATGGAATGAAGTAGTGTTGATCTACTTCGCTAATGCAAAGAAATAACGTTTCGAAGGCTATCTAGCCAGACTTTAAGCTCCGTCTAAAGTTTACAAATCAAACAACAAGACAAGATAAACAACTCCCTAGCCGAGTCGCCAAATTGTTATGTAGGTAAATCCCCTCTGCGGACAGAGGCGATCCCACTAGCCTAAATGGGGTCTAGCAACAATCAAACAACGCTAACACGCAGGTTCCTAATTGCAAAGTAAAGGCCAATGATGAGAGCCTACCTCGAATCCAACGATTATATTCGTAGAAGAGTCGTTGCTTCCATTCTTTTGCTTTAGCTGGTCGCAATCCTCACGATCCTCGTGAATAGACACCTGCACATGCAAAGAACAAGACAAATACAAGCATAAAATCCAAGAAATGCAACTATGTATCAGTCAGAAAGGATACAACTCAATCATCATAATAAAGACACATGAGTGGAACCATAATGATAGTCGCCTATTATTTTTAATAAACAAAAGAGAATACAACCAAGTTCTGACGTCAAATCCTCCTTTGGCTGGGTGAATCAGCAACACATGCCTTGCAAAGCTTATAGGGGATGGGAGCAAGCCTCTCCCTCCTTGATTACTTGGACATGGATCTCCTCCTTAAATATTTAGCCTCATAGGGATGAACAAGACCTCTTGCAATATGAGCTTAGCAATTCTTAGACTTTGGAACTTAGATTTGGGAGCTTGAAAAGTAGAATTACTAACTAGCTTGTCAAAGGGGAAAGAACAAGCTTATATAGAGGTAGGAGGAGTAGATAAGACCATCCACTTGATTGATGGGATTGTCCTTATCATTAGGAAGCTTCCATGAGAGGTGGAGAACTACTTCCCTCCTTGGGAGATTTGAAGCCCAACTGAACTAACTCAAACTAGAATCAGTTCATGGATAGGTTAGAAGGAACCTTCAGAAGTTTGTTTGTTAAAAACTTTACCCACCTGGGTTGGCGCTAGTGCGACTCTGACACAGAGCACCAGCTGGCGTGGCCTCTTTGGAGGATTTCCCCCATTGCCGCGAGTGATACACTGTGGAACAGAGCCAATGGAGAAAGGGCTATATTTTGGGTATTTTGCAGAAGGTGTCATCAGGGCATATGGAGTACATACTTTAAGGGATACAATGCAGGTGTTTTCAAGTTATGTCACTTCTCACAGGTCCCGGAATAGGTCCTCCAATGTACGGGAGAAGGGATAACAAGGATGGTGACAAAATACTGTGTAACACTATCTCCACCTGTTACACACAAACTAGCTCAGATTTGAATCAATCACAAGTTCAAATCTCCTCCGTTGCTTGCCTACCTCCACTATGCAATCCTGCATGAGAATAGATGAGAATGGCTCCAAATTCGTATTCCATTTGCCTATATCATGCAATCCTCATTGGCAATACTCAATCCCTTGATTATGCAAATCACATGCACAACTATAGTCACAACTGATAGCTATCTTGCCCTTTCACTCACCTCTAACACTTGTCTCCACTGAACTGTCCATGCACTAAGTTAACTGATGTATTCTTTAGTTGATTTATGAGTTAATAATTAGTAAATTAATTCACACCACTCATCATTAGTCTATTTGTCAGTTAGACTAACTACAACTAGTTCAACTAAGTCAAACTGAACACAACTCCCTCAACTCCTCATTCAACTCCACCAAACTCAATCACTTGAGTTCTAACTGAAGTCTTTCATGCAATAACTCAAGTAACCCATAAGAAAATCATATTTCCTTCTGGAAGTTGCATGTGCCACATCTGTAGCTCGAACTGAAGTGCTCCAAGAGAATAAGATAATGTCTATAGTCTAAATATTATTAAGAGCTAATAATATTCGACTATTCTATTTTTAGCCTGGCAGTCTAAAAATAGACTCCGCCCATATGTCTAAAAATAGAGGTCCATATATTTTTACCAACATGACCAATCATCCACAAATAGCATCCTGCAACTCATAGACCATGATCCATATGTCTAAAAATAGACTTTGCGCCAAAAATAGCCGGCAGGCCCACTTAGTGAAGGCGACTTCTTTTAACTAAGCTCCATCATCTTGTTGCATTTTCAACATTCTTGTGTGAGGGACCAGAGAGAGCAAGTTCATGGGCAATTTCATCATTAAATCCTCTAAACTTCTCAAAGAAATTCATCCAGTTTGCCCTTGTAAATATTTCCACCATTTGAGGATGTGCATGGAGTCTAGTGGAGTTAGAGGGCTCTTTTCTCATAAACCCCCTTGTCATATTGCCTGTATTTCTCTTGAAAGACTAGATATGGAGGTGGAGACAAAGAATTTTGAGTGAAATAGAAAAATAGAGGGGATTGTGTTTAAAAAAAAAAAACAAGAATTTTTTTATATGTATTTCTACCCTCTTAAAGGCTCATTTTATCTTCAATTTGAGACCAAATCTTTCACATTTCGATATTTAATAGAGGAAATTCATGAACCCTACCTCTTTAGATTGAAATTTGTGCCAAAAATTACATTTCCTCCCTTCAAAATGACTCACTTCCCCTCCTGTAGAAGCCCGTTGTCCCTCCTATAGATTTCCTATAGGTGCTCCTGTAGAAAATGCCAAGAGCAAAAATATGGAGGAAATTGATGGAGGATGGTGGATACGAGGCTATGGGGGCATAAGAAGACTGTTGTGTGGCTAATTTATGAGGAGAAATTGAAGAAAAGGTGGTGATAATGCGTGGGAAGGAGTGCTCATTACCTTTTATGGCTGTTTTCGGTTATGAGTACTGAGCTAGCAAGGTGTACGTTGCCCAAATTAGGAATGTTGGTCCCCACCTGCTTGGTCTTCATGACCTCCCTCATAATCATCCCCTCATTACTACATTGGAGTTAACTCTTCCTCCCACTACCTGTCCTTCACATCTTTTGCTTGAGTTGACTATGCACACGTGTGGGTGATTTCTCTATTAAGTGAAGTCAACTAAATGAAGGTGGCCATGTTAAATGGCCACCTTTCCCTCTTTCAGTTTCAACCATCACATTTCCTTCGTATGATTTCTAATTACACAAATGCAGATAGATGAGTGACTTAGCTACTTACCTATAATCCAAGTGCATTTGATGCCATCGACTGTGAGGTGTTGTGGCTTTCTCTACTGCATGCTTTCATTTTCCTTCCTACATGCTGTCTCTGCTTGTTAATGTGCTGTTGTGTGTTTTTGCAGGTTCTTCTTTTGCTGGAGCTGAGCTGCATGTGCCTTTTCAACCTTCAGATGTGTTTTCCCTTGCTGTTGGTGCTGGACTTCTATGGGATTAGCTGCTACATGAATTCCTACAGGAGCTCCTGTAGTTGCTTCTCCCCTTGAAACTTCAACTATTTCCCTATGCTTGGAGCTTGAGAATGATGCAAGAGGTGGAGATGAATGATGGAGGGATAGTAGGTAAGCTTCAGGTAAATTTAATGGTGCCTTTTCCTCTTTTTTTTTCAAAATTGAAAAGTAGTTTTTTTCTGTGTTTTTTCTTGGAAAGGAAAAAAATAATAATGATGCTTGGAGTGTGATGCAGGCTTGGAAATGATGGCAAGGAGGTTTGAAAATGGTAAGAGGGTTTATAGGTTCCTCATGAATCTTTTATTTTCCCTCAAACTGCCTCCCATAGACATTGTTGGCTCTTTGTAATTCCTACAGGAGCCTCTTCTAGAAAAAACAGAGCCTCCTGCAGAAAACACAGTTTTGGAAGAAGAGGTATAGTGGGGTGAAAGAGATGCCAAAAATGATGGAGGAAGGTGTGGAGAATATGAGATGGATGCTGGTATGAATGTCAGGGTCCCCTTGGCACCTTCTTCTACTCCCTGTAGTCCTCCTGCAAACCTGTAATGCAATAAAAAATCATTTTTTCTTTCTCTTTTTTTGTTTTTGTTTTTTTTTTGAAAACAACTAGGTTGCCTCAGAGAGATTCTCACCTTAATTGCCTACCTTGGGCACCTCCAAGGGAGGTTTTCACCCAAGGATCTTCTTCTTTTCCCTTTTTTTTTTGACATCACTGGGCCGCCTCAGAAGAGGTTTTCAACCAAATGATGGGACTCAAACACCTCATGGATGTTTTCACTTGAGTCCTTTTTTCTCTTTTTTCTTCAGTGAGTGGGTGAAGTGGAAGCTAAGACATGCTCCACTACCATCACTATTTTATTCAAATCTTCAACAAACTCTCACTTGGAGAGGGGTTTCTTGTAGACTTTCAACTGATGTCCATTGACAAGCATGGGGATGGCTTCATCATCAATGGTTTTGATCAAAACTGAACGATTGTCATTGCATTTCTCCACAGTGTAGGGTCCCAACCATCTTGTCCTTAGCTTTCCTTTGAAATCCTTGTATCTTGAATCATAGAGTAGTTCCCAATATCCCTCTTGGAATTGCTTCTCCCTGATATTTCTATCATGTGATATATTTCTCTAAAGCTGAAATACCTCTGTATGGAGAAGGGCTTGCAATCTGTATTCATCTAATCCATTGAGCTAAAGTAATCTCTCCTTATGTGCATGGTTGAGGTCTAGGTCTAGCTGAGCCACCATCCTTAGGGTATTGAATTCAAACTCTATTGACAACAAAGATTTCTTCCCATAGACCAGTTCATAGGGTGTGAACCCAGTGGTGGTCTTTCATGTTATGCTGTAGGCCCAAGTGGCCTCAACTAATCTGTCCACCCAATATTTTCTGCTACTGCTCACTACCTTGGTTAGGATCCCTTTCAATGCCCTGTTAGTGACCTCCACTTTCCCATTGGCTTGTGGATGGTAAGGGGTGGAAGTCTTGTGCTTGATCTTATGATGTGTGAGCAGGTCTTCAATCATGTTGGAAATGAACTGACTGCCTTCGTCTATGACCAACTCTCTCGGATACCCGAACTTGTAGAATATGTTTTCCCTCAAAAACTCAACTACTTTTTCCTTTGTCACTACTTTGATTGCTTTTGTCTCCACCCACTTTTTCAGGTAGTTGGTGCACATAATGATGTACTGTTTTTACTTTGAAGGAGGGTTGATAGGCCCCACAAAGTCTATGCCCCACTTCTCAAATGGCTCAAAGGTCACTTGAGGTTGCATGGGCATTTGATCCTTTGGAGTGGGTTTCCCATCCTTTGACATCAATCAAATTGGTTTGTGTATCTCCTCACATCCTGATGAAGAGTGGGTTAGTAGTAGTCTGCTTGCAATATCTTGAAGGCGGTTCTTTTTGTTGCAAAATGACCTCCACAAGGCCTGTCATGCTGACACATCTTCTCAAGATCTGATTTGGGCCAAGTTTGAAGAGATTGCCTCCAATCCATGTGAAAGGGGTTCTTTTCCTTACTATCTTGCTCTTCTCTTTTGAGCATAGGTGTGGTGGGAACTGTGTTGAAACCAAGTAGTTTGCTATATCAACAAACCATGGAGAGAGTACTGATATAGAAAAATAGGTGTTCATCTGGCATTTGGTCATCCATCATTCCTTCTTCACCTGTAGGCAAATTTACTCTAGACAAAAAGTCAGCAACAACATTCTCTTTACCAGGCTTATCAATAATGGTAAGATCAAACTGCTGCAGTAAAAGCAACCATCTAATAATGCAAGCATTTACATCTGGTTTGTTCATTAAATATCTAATTGTAGCATGATCAGTGTGCACAAAGGTTTGATAGTCTGTGATATAATGTTTGACTTTGTTTAAGGAATGCATGACAGCTAGGAGTTCCTTCTCAGTCACTATATAGTTTAACTCTGCCTTTGACAAGTTTTTGATTATAAAGTATATGGCATAAGGTAACTTTTCATCAATTTGTCCTAAGGCTGCTCCTATTGCTTTGTTTGAGGCATCTGTGTGAATGTGAAAGGGTAGGGCCCAGTTTGGGCCTCGGAGAATTAGGGTAGTCACTAGCTTGCTCTTCAAGGTATCTAGGGCTTCTTGACAGTTTTCTGACCATATGAACTCAACATCTTTCCCTAGGAGGCCAAACAAAAGAGAGGCTAACTTGCTGAAGTTTTTAATGAATCTCCTGTAATATCCAGCTAAGCCTAGGAAGCTTCCAACATCTCTCACCTTTTGAGGAGGTGGGATCCTTTGGATGATGGCAATTTTGTTGGGGTCCTCCTGCAATCCTTGTTGAGATATTGCATGACCTAGCATGGTCCCTTCAGTCATAAAAAATTCACATTTTTTTGGACTGAGGGATAGGTTCATCTCAATACACTTATCTAGAAATTTTCCTATGTTAGATAAAGCTTCCTGAAATTCAAAGCCATAAGGAGTAAAATCATCCATGTATATTTCTACTGCATCATGAACTAGTTCAGAAAATATACTCAATACCGCTCTTTGGAAAGTGGCTGGAGCATTGTACAAACCAAAAGGAAGGACCGGTATGCAAAGGTACCCCAAGGACAAGTGAAAGTGGTCTTATCTTAGTCTTCCAGGCTAATTTGAATCTGATTGTACCTGCTAAACCCATCTAGGAAGGAGAAATTTTTTTCCCTGCTTGATCGTCTAACACTTGATCTATGAAAGGTAAAGGAAAATGGTCCTTTTTAGTGGCTTTGTTCAATTCTTGATAGTCGACACAGATTCTCCACTTACCATTTTTCTTTGGCACTAGCACCAAAGGAGAGACCCATTCATTACTAGAGATGGGATAGATGAATCCTACATCAAGCAATTTTTGCAATTCTTCCTTAACAATATCTTTAAGTGTTGGGTTCATCTTCTTTTGAGCCTGCTTGAATGGCTTGCAATATTCCTTAATGTATATATGATGAGTACATACTGAAGGGTACACTCCCTTCATCTCCTTATAGCTCCAGGCAAAGGCATCTAGATGTTTTCTTAGTATGCTGCATAGCTCCTTCTCTTGGGAAGTAGATAGGGATGGATTGATTTTCAATGTTCTTTTTGGGTTGAACTCTATATTTTTAACACGGAGAGAAGTGAGTTTGGCCACACAGAGATCAGTTGAGGGGTTGTTTTGGGTTTCTCTTACTATGTCTTCTAATGGTGATACACTGGGAGGTGGATTCTGAATCAAATTTTCAATCATATCATCCTCATCTTGTGGTTTTTCCCTCATGGTGACTTCTAATGTACAAAGTGGTGCAGAATAAACTTCATCCTCATCCTCCTCCTCCAACTAGAGAGGTAGATCATGTTCTAGCAAGGGTTGGGTAGGAGGATATAGGATTAACTGCTTAGACATGTCCCCGTTCTTTATGGTCATGTTCCCAGCTCGGCAGCTAATGTAGGCATCAACTGTAGCCAACCAGGGTCTTCCCAGAATGAGAGGATACCTAGTGATCTTTGCCTTTGGCTGGAGAACTAAGAAATCAGTAAGGTACTCCCAAGAATCAATGGAGACCATTACATCTTCCACAATCCCTTCAGGGGTCAATGTGGAGCGGTTTGCTAGCTGTAGCACTATTGTGGTCTTCCTCAAGGAGCCTTGGAGGTTAAGTTTGAGAATTGTGTCCTTTTTCATCACATTAATGGTAGCTCCCAGATCAATCAAGGTATGTGGGACCATTGTGCCATTGATGTGGATGTCCACTACTAGGCTTCTAGGGTCCAGATATTTTGGATATATTATTTGCCCCAACATTAGGTCGGACAATTTTCCTATGACATTGATGGTTGGGGCATCTCTCTTGTGCCTTCCTAGATGCCTAAAGCACTTCTCTTTGATCAACCTATTGTAGATAGGCACATCTTTTGGCTTGGAGAAATGGTATTTTCACACATAAATGTTTCAATTCTCCCAGGAGTTTAGTCTCTTCTGGGGTAGGCTGGATTGTCATGGATAGTCGCTTAGGAAAGGGTGGATTTGCTTTACATTCACTTTCCTCTTTATCTTCCTCAACCTCCCTAGGTGGAGGCTGGCTATCTAGGAGAACTTTCCCAGATCACAAGTTAATTTCTTGAATCTCCACATAATAACTTGGGCATGATGGTTCCTCACTATACACTTGCTGAGCCTGTCTGTTGTTTGGGTTTGGATTTGGCTGGGTAGGCATTTGGGGTTGCCTTGGTGGAGTAGAAGGTAACAGTTGTGGTTGGGTAGGTGGTGGAGGTAGAAGAGGGGGAAGAGAGTTGTATTGGGGCCTCCACCCCTAATGATATGCATTCCACTGAGGTTGTAGCTGAGAATAGGATTTAAATGAATGGGTGGCTGGTTGGGCATGATATTGAGATGTGAAGGACCAAGGAGGAATTGTGGAACAGGAAGGATGAGCAGGGGAGCCCCAAGAAGGTATGGAGGTGACTTGGTTGGGGTTGTAGTATGCCTGAGATGTCCCTTGCATCCCCTGCTGGTATCGTCTAGGTCCATGTGGTCTCCTTTGGCTTATGTAATAGATCTGTTCAGTGACTCCTTAAGCCCCTTGGTATACAACTTTAAGTCCAAGTAAGGAAGGGCACTTATCTGTAGAATGATCTTCTTCACAGACTAAACAAACCTCTATAGAGTTCAATGGGAATTCATTCCTAGGATGCTTCCTGGTGCATCTAGGGCAAAAACTGGCCAAAGCCCTTTCTGCCTCCTCTTGTTTTATTTTGATATGTAAGCTATCCATTTGCATGGCAAGAGTCTACAACATCTCACTCTTGAAGTCTTCCAGCATGTTTCCAATTTCACCTTTAATGGATGAATTGTATGAAGAGGTACTGGCTATGGGCTGACTCCCCCTACCTTTCTTTCTGGCTACTCTAGAATGGTTTTTAAAAATAGTCTTTATGTCCTCATAGGATAGTCGGTAGATGTCTCCCCCGACCAATAGATGGAGGGTGTCTAAAAGGTCTTCCCGAATTCCCCTGAGCAGGACCATCTTCAGAGACTTAGGGTTAAGTGTACACCTAGCCCTTTTGTAACTGAGCTAGAACCTCTCTTTATAGTCTTCCAGGGACTCATCACTTCCTATGGTCATTCGGAAGATTTCTTCTTTAATACCTTTTGACCTACAATAGTCTCGATACTTGTTGTTAAAGGCCTTCTACATCTGCGCCCAAGTTGTGATGCTATTGCTAGGTAATCCCATGAACCAGTGCAGTGTTGCGTCCTTGAGAGTAGAAGGGAACAATTTCAACTTTTTTTCATCTTCTGCATAGTCACAAGTTCGATAGATGACAACAGCAGAAGTTTTATCCATGAGCGGACAAAGGTGAAGGTGTCAAGATCTTATGTAGTCAGACCATGGAAGTGAGGTAGGGATGAAGGACTTATATTCTTCATTTTGGTGTCCCCATTGGTCTCCCGAATGGGGAAGGTATGCTTTATTCTCTCTGCATTTCCCCTAGCATTTCTGTTTTCAGCCATGGGCTCCAGAGGAATGTTTTCTTCTTCTTCTTCCCCTATAGGTTCTTCAAATATGTCTTGATGTTCACCTAAGGGTTCTTCTTGATTGTAGCCACTGAATAAGAGATAAGGTTGGCTATGTGAAGTAGTGGGGGTGTTAGGCAAAAATTTTCCTAAGTTATCTCTACTCCTACCAGGCATGAAAGGAAATATTTTTGGTTGGTTTTCTGTTTCTTTTTCCCCACACTAAAAGTACTTGCAGAAACTGAAATTGTGATTGAACAAAAAAAATTGCAACTAGCTGAATTGAAATTGTTGAATGGAAATTTGTAGAATTGAAAAGGAAAGCAAGGAAATGCAGAACTGAAAGAAAAGAAATGACTAATCTACTTTTGCCGAAATAAACTATTAGCAGAATGTTGCAATAGGAAATAGAAGAAAGCAGTAATCAAAAAGTACTCTAACGCTTCCCTGGCAATGGTGCCAAAAAGTGGTGAGAGCCAGTATTGCAGTAGGAATGTTGCAACTCATGGGCTACCAACTTTACTTTTATCAACCCGGTAGTTCGTAACAAACTTGGAAGCGTTGATGCTATATGCACAAGTACTAGTTCTCACTGTAGGTTGTCACTTGGTCAGCCGGTGTGAGATCATTAGGATCTCAAGCCAACTTATAAATATTTTATAAGATGCTCTATGTGTGATGAAAGGAAAGAAAGATTACTCTACAGATGCTATTTTAACTGTAGAACGGAGAAAGACTCGAATGTAAAGCAAAACCTAGTAAACCCTAATTAACAAGCTAATTCTACTTTTGCCAAAAACACTATGAAAACCATGAAAGAAATGCCATTACCTACTAAAGGAAGTAAACTACATCTAACCATGCTATTTCAAGAAGTAAGTAAGAAAAAAACATATTTTTGGATTTTTATGCGTTTTTAGGTGAATTTAATGTGCATCTAATTTATTGTGTGTGAGTGTGGCAGTGAATAGGTGGTGTTAGAGGGTAGTTTTGAGCTTGGGAGGATGTAGGATGGTGTGGATGGGTCCTAGGAGGTCTTAGGTGGCCTTCTGGAGGCTTTTCTCACACTCGTCCTTCAAAAGAAAACCTACAGGAAAAACTATAGGAGGACACAGGGAAACTACAGGAGGAAAACGGGGAAACTACAGGAGGCCTACAAGAGGAGGCCGAGAGTAGTTTTTTCTATTTTGAGGGTGTGAGAGTGGGTGGAAAAGGTGGAGGATGGTTGGAATGAGGTTTTAGGGTGCTTAAGGTCTACCATGGATCACCAACAGAGAGAAAGATGAGTGGGTTTGCTCAAGGAGAGAGGAAGAAGTTCTATGAAAAATGAAGGAAACTAGGGTAGAATTGAGGTGAGGTTTGGGAGAACTATATGGCATGGATCAAATGGAGGATGCGTTTGCTGGTAAGCTAGCCTACTGCTGGAAGAGATCTACTGCATAAAAATTGACAGTCAACTTAGAAAATCAAGCAACCAATGAAATGAGTGCATCCTAGGAATAACAGAGTTTTGCATTAAAATGGCCTAAACTATGATGTATAAAGGAAATGTTGGGAAATGTTGTAGGAAAGGAAATCATGCAAAAGGACTATTAAAAATCAGGAAGTGAACATGATAAAGAAGATCTAAAGCAAAGAAAAACTAGACTATCAACCTACTAGAGAGCTGTAAACACTATAAGTCCTAGGAATGAGGAAACTCTATGTTTTTGGGGCAGCAAGAGAGTCTTTGCCTCAAAATCATGGTCCCAGAGGGAGGAAGAGAGGCCAAGGAACTGTTGCTAGCCTTTTGAGTCTTCTCTGATCACTACTAAACCTGCTACAAAAAGCACAAATGGAAGTAAGCTACTAAATCATCAAAAGAAACCTATTCTTAACCATAAGTGAAATACATCTAACAACAAACGAATCTACAAACTGAAGTAAAGTATACAAATACAAGTAAAGAGAAGGTTGGCTGCTTGTATTGGGCCCTAAACCAAGAGCTTCAGTCCTTTGAGGTAACTTAGTGCTAGCTCAAAAAGGATTCCATCTTCATTATCAAAAAATAGCAAGATTACATAAAACTGCCATAAAATAGTAAGCTCGAAATTTGAGCAGAGTTTACACAAGAAAAAAAAGTTCGACCCTAGTGAGGTCATAGGCCTCTCTACTTATATCATTTGAAGCTACCAACAACTTCCTTAAAATTAGGGAGGCTTGGCTCTAAAAACTCGAGATAACTATCAATCATCTTCCACTTGCTTGGCTGCCTTCTAGTGCATGATTCGGCTGCTTGTACTCCAAGCTGAATGAAGGGGAATTTGAAGTGAGGAGAAATAAATTAGGGGTATTCCCTCCTATAAGTCCTCTCCTTTGTCCACTTTGAGTTATTGCTATAGTTTTACCACTAGATCCTTGACTTTGACCTTGAAATCCATCAATAATCTGCATTAAATACATGTTAGACCACATGGCATAATAACTAACTCAACTCACCCTATAAGCATAAATATAATAAAAAAATCATAAAATAAGCTAAGAGAATGGTTGATTTGAGTAGGTTAGGAGGTAAAATGAGCCCATATAATTACCCATTTATGAGGCTCATCACATCCATCAACTTGCAAACTAGATGTACCAAATCTGATGATTTAGAAAAAATAGAAACTCACAGATAAAAAGAAAAATTGTATTATCATTGCATATATATAAATTTGTTACGATATTATAATATCCCTTTATCACCTTTCAAAATTTCCTTTATACAACAATATGCGATGCACGGACGTGTTTTAAATATAGTTTATCCCGTTGGACAATTATCACACTTATCATTGTGCTTCATCATAATTTTAATCACACGGATTTCATACTGCTTTAGCTTTCAACCCTTTATTATTAATTTGATTGCATCATTCACATCATGCAGTTAATATATCGACTTTACATGCATTATGATAATCGATCGTTTCTTTCATCATCTATTAATAGTATTTCAATGCATTGTTTGTAATATATTCCAATGCGCATTTGTTAACATATATGACCTTTGACAACATAATATGACTCCATTCTTCCATGTATGCTTGTGTTATACCATTCCCCCAACGTCCTTTTCCTTGATGGAAGATGAATTGACATCATACATGCCACTAGCAATAAGAGTAGTGAAGATGGTCATTCTAAGCTGCGGTAGTGCTCCAACAACTTTCTTCACATTGTCACAACTCAATTATATTTCCTTTCGTGTCCCTAACTAGTATCATTGTGATCCCTGACTACTACTTGTGCAATAATATTAATCTCTTAGACTTGCACTCCAATACTTTGGATGATCAAGATACACCCTAGATTACATGTGCTTATTGCATGCATTAGATATTATTTCAACTTTTATCACAATTTTTTTAATATAACCTTCATACTTGCATGCATGTTCAACATAGTACTCATCTTGGTATTTGCTAGAGTGTTACTACGCTCTTGTTGTGGCCTTATCACAATGATTTCATTTAGCGAGAACCTTTAATCATAACACCTTACCCTCCATTGTTTGCACCCCTTAGCCTTTATCACATAGCATTAACACAACTTTTTATGATATGCACTAGTCACATTTTCATGTGGGTACAATTATAACAACAATTTGAAGGACTTTAATTGATCACTCCTTTCATATTTGATACACCATCGATGTAAAATATTTGATAATCACATATGGTCTCTTACATCTTTCTAGGTAACTTGGAATTTCCAAAAATACACACACATGCTCATGCAATAAAGAGAAATGATCTCCTCTATGCGCTAAGCAGAAACTTAAAAAGATGGGCGAGCAACATATGAGCGATAATAAATAACAAAAGGTTCATGCTTTATAAGAAATGGAGATTCAGTGCCTGCACTATTATAATAATGGTAATTACAACTAAAAAATGTTTGTTTACCTTTTTGCTATAGTCAAAGGGCTACAACAATTACTTAGGCAACTTACTGGTGAGTCGATATTACAAGATGTTGTAAAATCTTTGAAGTTGAATTTTCCTACAATAAAAAAATTATTTCTTGACTTTGGCATTCAAATAAAGGACATGTGCATGTTTCATTGAACCCATAAATGGTGCAAGAAACCACCTTTTACAACCTTTAATTTATATGGGTGTGAGGAGTCATATATCATAGAGTGAGTGGCTTTCATCGCACCAAGCTGTCGAGGGAATTTTTTTTCTGGCTAAAGAAGAATGTGAGATTACCTTGTTTAGGAGAAGTATTAGTACAATGTCATTAAAGGAATGACCTATATCATATTGTGTTATAGAAGAAGTAAATTTCTTAGTACCACATTGTTTAACTGTGAGATAAGTAGATCTTGATAAAGTAAAGAACAATATTTCCAATATATTAAGATCCACACCAAATCATAAATTCAACAATATATTAAATACATTAAGATCCATGTCAAATCACAAATTCGTTGAAGGCTAAGATTAAGGAAAGAACAAAAATATATTAGTGAAGGAGTGATCCATTATTGCATTGCATATCTTCTTTAAGAGTATTATACATTATAATTATAATGTAATGAGCAAAAAATGGGGACCAAGATAAAGAAAAATGGGCATAGATAATGTACCAAGTGAAAATATGAGTTATCTAACCCTTTGAGATAGCAAGTCATCAAAGGATCAAACCAATATAAGAGATAGGCATACCCTTTAAAACCTTGCAAAATTTAGAGGGGGGACCTAAAATTTGGGTATCAAATAATTTTTTTGGGTTGTAGCAACTACACCATCTTCATTCATGGCCTTAAACCAATGTTCATCTTGATTGGATTGAGGAAAGTTTTGAGGCTTCATCAGGGATAACAAATCTAAGTTATCATGGTTTGATGTGTTGACAAACTTCCTTCTCATTTGGACTTATGATTCATTATCTTTAAGAATTTGGCTATCTCGATAATTCTTTTGGACATACATGGATGGGGTTTTTGAATGCAATGACTCACCTTCTTCATTTCGATTTTCATCTTCCCATGCTTCTTGGTAGATACTTGGTTGTGGTTGGGTTTGAGGTAGTGTTTCATCTATTCTTACATCAATGCATTCAACAACCTTTCGATTCCTTTTGCTGTAACATATGTATCCCTTGCTTCTATATGCATATCCAAGAAAAAATCCTTCATCATATCTAGAATCAAATTTCCCTATATTGTTTTCATTTTCCTTAATATAACATTTGCTTCCTAACACTCTAAGATTTATGATAGTGGTTGGCCTACCTTTCCATAGTTCCCAAGGAGTTTTAGTATTATTTTACCCTTATTTGAGCTCCATATATATATATATATATATATATATATATATATATATATATACACTGCTTCTCCCCAAATCTATCTAGTAATTGAGCTTTAACCAACATGGATCTGGCCATCATCTCTTGTACTATTCAATTTTTTCTTTCAACCACTCCATTTTGTTGTGGAGTTCTTGCAATAGTAAATTGTCTTTTGATTTCATGATGTTCACAAAAATCATTGAATTCATTTGAAGTGAACTCTCCTCCTCTATCAGTTGTGAGGCATTTGATTTTTATATCTATTTCATTTTCAACTAAAGCCTTGAAAGTTTTAAATTCTCAGAATCCTATTATTTTTCTCTAAGAAAGGTAACCCATGTCATTCTTGTATAATCATTAATGAACAACATAAAATACCTTTAAATGTTTGACTCTTGGCTAGTCCATAGAGGTCTATTTGAATAAGTTCTAGATGCCCTGATGGAGAATAATCTTTTGTTTTAAAGAATAATCTGGTTTGTTTTCCATAATGGTATATCTTATAAATGACATTGTGTGGTTTTTAATATCTTTGACATGTCCTTTATCACTTGTGTTTTTGTAGCCTTTACTATATTATCAAAACTGATGTGTCCCAATCTTCTATGCCATAGTCAACTCTTCTCGAGTTTTCCCATACAACATTTTTCTCTTTCTCTTCCATTAATAATGCATACCATTACCTGAAGTTCTGTTGGCCTTTCCCACCAACTTTCCTGTATAAACATTTCTTATTTCACATCTTTTGGAATTGAATGTGAGGTTATGCCCTTAATCACACATTTGATTGACATGTGTTTCAATCCTTCTAAATATAAAACATTTTGAGCCTTATTTCTTCCATTATCTATGTTTACAATGCCTTTGCCAATTATCTTTATAGATGTGTTGTTACCAAGAATTACCTTGCCTCCATCCTCTTCCTTAATTTTAATGAATTTACTTTGATCTTATGTCATATGTATTGAGCGTCCACTGTCAATATACCATTTTTTTTCTTGTTTTTGGGCATATAGCATGAGAGTGCACCATTCTTGCTTCTCTTATTTTTTCATATTGTTGGAATTCTAAGGGGACATTATTCCTTGCCTTGGTTTTAAGACCTGTTTAGACTGCTTTTGCAATCCCATGCTTTGTGCCTATAGTTGTTGCATACATATAAGTCAATGCAATTCAACAGAAGAGCAAAATAATTGCCTCTTATAATACCACATTCATATGTACCTTTAGATTTTATACTTAACTAGTTTTTAATTAGAATTTTAAGAAATTTCCTCCTTCCATAATTTCTTCTTGCACAGGTTCTATAATCAATTTCTTTATGACTAAAATTATTACATGGGTAACAAATTCCATAAAATAAATTAGTACCTAGATGTATATGTTAGGTCCCTATAATAGTAGTGATTCCCCTATTACTATTGTCATTGTAGTCCTTATTGTTATTATTTTACTCCTAATGTCTCCATATTGTTATTAGTGTGCCCCATAGAAGCCCACTATTGTTATTGTTGTGCCCTTATATTATTATTGTTATGTCAGCTTTGATTATATTGTGACCCCTTAGACTCCTATATATAGAAAGGAGGTTTAGTCATTTGTATCATCCAATAATTTTTCATTTGTGTAATTTAAAGGAGGTTGCCCCCTCGAAGAGGCTTATTTTAAAGGCGTTGATCTATCTTTTCTTATATTTTGAGCTGGTTGCTTAACATTTGGTATTAGAGCTTTGGATTCTAGGGTTTCACTGCTCCAAACAAGGCATTGTGGCATATTCGCTCTAACTTTTCTTCTGCGACGTTTCAAAAGCTAAAAAAAAACCCATTTGAGCTGAAATCTCTCTGAACCTCGGGTTTGAATTTCAGATCTTTTCTTGCTATATTTTCCAATATATGATCCAAGTAAGTTAGGGTTTTTGCAGGATCTTGAATTATATCTCAAACAGGTGAGCTTGGGAAAATCGTCATAACTTTCTCTTTGAGTATCAGAATGAAATTCCATAAGAAGCTATAGAAAGAGAATGAACTATAGTTTGCTTTGCACCATTTTTAGGTCCAGAGACTGAAACAATGACATGTGGCACTTCGTACAAGTTTTCTCTACTAAGAAAGTGTATAATCAGGCCATCTTAGGAGATTAGGCATAACGCTTTCTTGGAGAATCCAATTTCTATCAGAATAGTGGCATTGGAAAGAGGACTTAGAGAGCTACCAGAGTTCACAATTTCAGACCCTGAAAATATAAAATTGCAGAGATACATTAGCTTCAATATCGAGATCCTACAAAGTGAAAAAAGGTATGTATTTTTTTTTTTTAAATTTTGCATAAGTTTGGTTTGAAAAATTATTTTGAAGAAATTCAAAGGGCATAGTGAAGCATGATTATCATTAATTGATGCCCCGAAGAAAGAAAATGGAAACACCTAGTACGCAACCTGAAAGCTCTAGCATAACTCATGAAGAAGAGGAAGAAATGCAACATGATATATCAAAATTACGAGACCAAGTGCAACAAAATTCACTCTCACAAAAAGTAACGGAAGCTAAGATGGATGGTTTAAAGAAAGGAATGGAATCTAAGATGGATGGCATGGAAGATAATATGGATGGTTTAAAAAAAAGAATGGAAGCTAAGATGAATGACGTGGAAGATAAGATGGATGGTTTAAGGAAAGGCATGGAAGATAAGATGGATGGCGTGGAAGCTAAGATGAATGACTTGGAAGCTAAGATGGAAGGAAAAATGGAAGAATTGAAAACAAATTTGACAACATTGCTACAAGAAATGTCTACTAATGGTGAAAGGGTAGTAAAGGAAACTCGTGATGAGAACAAAAGAAATGTTAAACATGATTTCATAGACTCTAACGTTGGATTGAAGACCCACTATGTTACAAAGATTGATATGAGGAAATTTGATGGAAAGGATCCTGTAACATGGATACTACTGATGGAGCAATATTTTGATCTCCATAATGTGAAAAACACACAAAAAGTACGCATTGGAACTTTATATTTGGAACCAAATTAGTTTGTATGGTATCGATGACTTTGCTCTCATAAACAAATTGTCACTTGGGCAATTTTTACGGAAGAAATGATAACACATTATGAGGATACAAAACGCAACACTTTTTTTAGCCAATTGATAAATCTCAAACAAAAGGGTTCAATGATGGAACACATTGAGGTCTTCAAAAAATTGAATATAAAGGTAAAAGAGATTCCATAGGAGCATAGTATTGATGTGTTCATAGGGACTTTAAAAGATAATATCCAACATGAGGTTTGCCTTTGGGAACCTGATTCATTGGAGAAGGCATTCAGGTTGGCAAGAAAAATGGAAAGCAAAATTATAGCAACCGGGAATCCTACCACTCACAACTATAAAGATGGAAGTGTTGTTTCCCCTCGTCTTCCACAATCTACTAGGTTGACACTACAACAATTGGAAGAGAAAAGAGAAAAAGGGTTTTGTTATAGTTGTGATAGAAAATACACTAAAGGTCATAATTGTGCTGAGAAGAAATTATTTTACATAGGATGTGAAGAGGAGGAAGAAAAGGAATAAGAAACATCAAAAGAAGGGGATATACACTAGGAACAAACCCTAGAGAAAGAAGAAATGAATCTGACCATATCTTGTAATGCATTGGCCGGTATTACCACTCCTCAAACTATCAAGATAGAAGGACATATCAAGAAGAAAAAGGTAATAGTGTTGACTGATTTGGGAAGTACCCATAATTTTATTCATTGTAAGATAGCCAAGGAATTGAATTGTTTCCTATATCTAGCACCATGTTAGTGCCTAAATCTACCTCAGGCCGAAAGAAGGCAGTTCTAGGGTAACATCAAACCACACTTAACCTGGTAGCTAGCCCTACCAGGTCGGGAGAGGGTTCTCTCCTTGTCAATCTCAATTAAAATATGGCAACTAGTGCTTGAGATGACTGAAAATTAATGTTGATTTTAGGCTAGGTATATTTACTCAGAGGATTTTGATTGATTTTAATGGTTGGTTGCTGGATCAAATGAGGAAGGCGGCTTTGGGTCTGGGAAATCAACTCAGATTTGCAGAGTTTTCTGTGGGGCGAGGTAGGCAAGTGTTTTAGTACTTTGAATTGGATGTGATGGTGAGTCTAAATATGGGTGAGGAGTTGGAGAGGGCATGCAAAATTCATGAATCCTCTTCAAATAGTAGAAAACATTAAAAACTAAATGTATCCTTAAGGAAGAGCATTGAACATCAATGGATTCCACCTAATTCTCTTGATTCATTTATTTATGAAGAAAGAAATAGATGCTGACACATACACACATAAGAAGAACACTAAATAACAAAGGAAGAAACAATGCCAAGCCACATTACCACAAGAATCCCACAAAATGCTACAAAACCCTAGTTCATTTCCTTGCCAAATTGTAAAAGTGATTTACAATAGTGCTCAATGCATCCACAAGAGTCCAAATTTTACAAATGACTAAGAAAGTACATGATATAGGCATCAAACCACCTATGCTAGCCATCAGGGGCCGAATCCATGAGTCAAGGTGCTGTTTCAACAACATCTAAACTAGGAACTACAAGATAGGCAGTGGAACAACTTGCCTCTAAAATTATGGAAACTTATTCATTCAACCTCAAACTACCTCTAATTGATGTATCTACCCCCACAAGTCATTTTTAATCAAATTTACATCATCTTACATGATTTACCATTACAAATTTGTAATGGTAAATCATGTAAGATGATGTGAATTTGATGAAAATGACGTGTGGGGTAGATACATCAGTTAGAAGTAGTTTGAGGTTGAATGAATAAGTTTCCATAATTTTAGAGGCAAGCTGTTCCACTGCCTATTTTGTAGTTCCTAGTTTAGATGTTGTTGAAACAGCTCATTGACTCATGGATTCGGCCCCTGATGGCTAGCATAGGTGGTTTGATGCCTATATCATGTACTTTCTTAGTCATTTGTAAAAGTTGGACTCTTGTGGATGCATTGAGCACTATTGTAAATCACTTCTGTAGTTTGGCAAGGAAATGAACCAAGGTTTTGCAGCATTTTGTGGGATTCTTGTGGTAATGTGTCTTGGCATTATTTATTCCTTTGTTATTTAGTGTTATTCTTATGTGTATATGTGCCAACATCTATTTCTTTCTTCATAACTAAATGAATCAAGAGAATTAGGTGTAATCCATTGATGTTCAGTGCTCTACCTTGAGGATACATTTAATTTTTAATGTTTTCTGTTATTTAAAGAGGACTCATGAATTTTGCATGCCCTCTCCAACTCGTCACCAGTCTTTAGACTCACCATCACATCCAATTCAAAGTTCTAAAACACTTGCCTACCTCGCCCCACGGAAACATCTGCAAATTTGAGTTGATTTCCCTGACCCAAAGCTGCCTTCCTCATTTGATCCATCAACCAACCATTAAAATCAATCAAAATCCTTTGAACAAATATACCTAGCCTAAAATAAACATTAATTTTCAGTCATCTCAAGCCCTAGTTGCCATATTTTAATTGAGATTGAGAGAGCCCTCTCCCAACCTAGTAGGGCTAGCTACCAGGTTAAGCGTGGTTTGATGTTACCCTAGAACTACTTTCTTTAAGCCTGAGGTAGATTTAGGCACTAACATAGTGGCGACTTTGTTGGGGAATGTAGTGTTATGTTCCTCAACAAAATCTATCAAGTTCAGATCTGATTTTTGATGTGGACAATGATCAGACGTCGGAAGGCTGAAATCATTCACCTGGCGACTCCAAATCAGTTTCGAGATTAGGTCCAAGGACTCCATTGGAGGGTGAACCCGGCTAGCAGAAATATGAAAGGACAATATAGAAAGATCAGGTATTCAAGTTGGAATTTCATCCAAGACATTATGTTCTTCGTTATAAATTATTTCTTCTCTTTTCTCGAGAATGTCAAGAAGTTTTTACAAAGTATATTGTATTTGAGAAAAGATCCAAGACTTGCATTTGATTCCTTCCCTTTGAAGATTGTGAATACAAAATGTTTGCATGCCTTTGATCTTGATCAAGACCTTTCTTCTGAAATTTGTGATGACCATCTTCAAATTGATGAGCCTAAAGAGACCAAGACTAATTCTACACCTTCTGTACATACTCCACTACCTTGTAAGATTCTAGATAGATACAAGCCTTTGATTTTACCTCCTATATTCCACGCTTTCCCTAAAAATTATTACCTATATCTACCAAGATTTGATGGTGAATGCGACAACATCACTGCTAAGAGACATGTGTTGAATTTTGAGTCCTTTCTTGACCTTTTCGAAGTTGATGAAGAGGATGTTAGTATTAGGTTTTTTGCTCTTTGTTTGCAAGTCAAAGTCAAGAGTTGGTTCAAAACCTTGCCTGATGTGAGCATCTCAGATTTCCAGCAGTTCGTCAAAGTTTTTCTCGATAGGTGTGTGGTTAGACAGAACCCTTTCTTGATTATAGAAGAGTATAACCAGCTGAAAAGACTACCAGGGGAGACAGTACAACAATTTTATGCCAGATTTAACCAAGTTTATTATTTGATACCTGTTAATATAACACCTCCTCCTGGATCCACTCTCTTGCACTACCTGGAAGCCTTTGATCCGAAAATGGAGTTTCAGCTAAGGGAAAGGAACATTGCAACACTTGAAGAGATGCAAAATAGTGCAGTAGATGTAGAGGCTAATTTGCTGATCAGAAGGGAAAAGTTGAAGGAAAAAGAGATGAAGAACATAGACCCAGAGGAATTGACATCTTTAGAGGTAAAGGTCGAAATTTTGGTAAGTGCAATGGAAGAGATGATGTAAAGGACCACTACAAGGAATGAGTATGATGTTCAAGACCATGGCTCCCTGATTCAAGAAGAACAAGTGGCTGATCCAAAACATCTTCTTTCTTATCCCAATTTTCATAGATCTGATAATGATTGTTTTATAGATCATCTTGGAGAAGAGAGATATATTGATATGACATGTATGCTTGATGATGTGTTTTATACTGATGATTTACCTAAGTTTGATCAATATGATGATGATCATGTTCTCCAAATAGAAGATAATCGTGTAGACAAACCAGAAATTAGTTTATGGAAGGAGGAAGTTTACTTTTAGCAGTTCGAGTAAAGTGATCAGCCGATACATATCAGCTATGGATGTGAGGAGGAAAGTGCAGCAAATTTTGAAGGAAATGAAGGATCTTTGCCTTTTTGTTTTGCTTCGTTTCAGTTCATCAGAGACAACATTCATGCAATCAGAAGTTAATCGTTGATAAGTTTTGATCTGGACCATCTTGAGGGAAATGAAATCCTTTTCAAGACTTTTCATATCTAGAGTTGTAGCCTCCGAATGCCATTGATTGTCAAGTTGCAAATGAAGACTTGGAAGCTGGCACATATGATCAAATGATGCAATATGATTACGTACCATTTTGTTTTGAATCATTTTAGTTTTTGAAGGGAAAATTGCATAATATATCTTCAAATGAGCGGCCTATAGGAAATCATGTAATCTCATCGGAACCAATAGAAAATGGGTTGCAACAGTATTTTCAAGTTTTTCACGATCCAAAAGCTGATGTGTTGGATGATGTTTGCAATCAAAGTACTTCTCCACTAGCTAACTGTGAGATTGAAACAAGTATTGATACAAACTTGATTCAGCAGTCGGTTTCTTTGTCATTTTCAACAGGAGTCTCATCACAAAGCTTAGATCAAAGTTTGCATTCATGGTACGAGGAGAAGAAAAGTAATCCATTGGATGGGCTAAGTCCTAGTGTGAATGAACTTCAAGATCCTTATGCAGTATTTTTGGAGCCAGATAGAGAATACATATTATTCACCAGATTTGTTTACAAGTTTTCATGGGAGTTTCCTTTCAATAGTTCTCTCTTATTGTTCATAAGCAAGCACTTTTGGAGAATGTAAATAACAGCTATAATGCTTACTTGGTTGCATTTGTTGTTTCATTTCACTTGATCAGATGATGAATGGAACAACTAGAGTAGGTTTTATTGAATAAGCTCCATTTTGAGCATATTTTCCAGTTTGTCAGTTGTGTTTTAGTATTGGGTTAGTTTCATTTCAATTATGAGTCTTGAGTCTTGAGTCTTGAGTTTTGATG
This sequence comes from Pinus taeda, assembly GCA_000404065.3. Classification (NCBI taxonomy): domain Eukaryota; kingdom Viridiplantae; phylum Streptophyta; class Pinopsida; order Pinales; family Pinaceae; genus Pinus; species Pinus taeda. The sequence continues at coordinate 35,596 of APFE031052100.1, forward strand.
TTTTTGCTGCCAAGATATTGATTCCATATTGCCCAATGGATAAGGCACAGGTCTACTCTCCCAAAGATCTGTAGTTCTTTGCACCTCCAAAGAGCTACCATCCCCATTGGAGCCAATGTTAGTGTCAATCTTTGAAACCTTCCACCAGTGATCAAACATGCTCTTACAAAGTGGTCGTAGGGTGTCAAGGTCAAATTTTGTCATTTCAGTGAGTTTTCAAGTAAAATTTGGTCACTAGGTTTTAGGTCTAGGATTTGTTTTCACTTCTTTCAAAGTTGTCCAAATGTCAGTCCATGTCACCATTCAGATGAGTGTACCATCATTCAGAGAGTTGTCATCATCATTTCAGGTTCCAATGGGTCATTTTACACCTTGTTCATGTTTAAGTTGTGCTTGGGTAAGACTCATTTCCCTCTCCTAGGGTTTTGAAGGTAATTTCTCTTGTATGGTCAAATCATCAACAAAACTTGTATCCTAATGTTCATATACCTTCCCCTATCCTTAATGTACCTTCTTAAGCACTTCCCATCATTGATATGCCTCAAATTTATCATTTTCATACAAAACCTAGCTTCTTGCCACAATTTGACAATTTTCTAGGCTAGGCCTGTGTTTAGCCCTTTTGGACCCCTTCCCCTCACTCAATATTTGAAATTCCACTTTCCCTTACTTCCTAACATCTCTCCCTACTTTCAAAAATTTTCTCAAGAATTTAGAAGCCCCTTATCCCCTTCATTTCACTTCATTTCGACAAATCCCCTGTTCCACGCATCGGGATAGGTTTTACTCAAATGATGTTTCTGAGCAAGGAAAAATGAATTTCAAAAAAACGAGAGTCATTTTTGTCCAAAATAAGCCAAGGAAGAAAAACATCCTTCACTTTTTACACAGGTGTCATGGTTGTAGAGAAATGTCAAAAATAAAGTTTCCGAGGGTTGCTGCACCTTTGAAGTGGCCTTGGGAAATCAAGATTTCTCCTAGCTTGGTTAGCAAAATGACTTGCTTGATGAGTGAAATGATATCTAGACAGAGAGATATTTCCAATGAGCTATCATGAGCTCAATTTGGAGTTGAGGAATACCTTAAAAAGTTTACTGCAATAGCACTCTGCATTTAGGAAGCTTCATTTTGCACATTTTGACTAGTCTTGGGAGATTTGACTTTTGATAGGGAAAATGAACTCGAAATTGGAAAATTCAAGATGTTCTAGAAACTAGACTTGATAAGATGTCCAACAAGCTATCACACACCCAATTTGGACACTAGGAAGGGCTACAAAATCAGTCTGCAAAAATGAGTTGTGCACTTGTTAGCTGGTGCTGCGCATAAAATTGGCGCTGCGCACCTGTGGCAGGTTTTCAGTGTAAAATTACATCGGCGCTGCGCATAGAAAAGGCAGTGTGCACCTGGCTAGTGACCTCCAAATTGATCCAAATCATTGTAATTTTCATCAAATTGCTAAATTTTCTTCTTGTCAAGTAAGTAAAGCCCTCCATCTAATTAAAAAAGGGTTTTTTCATCAGTTTTTGTGATTTTCATCTCTCAAAAAACTAAACCCTAGTTTTCCTCAAAACTGTCTCATAGATTTTGAAAGTTCACTTATTTATTGTTATTTTATTTCATTCATTCACCTTTCCCTAAAACCTCATTCCCTTCATCGATTTTCTAAATTCACAAACCCTACATTAAAAGCCTACCCTCCATATATACCCCTACACACATTCCCATTCCCATTCTCATTCCCTCATATAAACTTCCCTAAAACTCTACTTACATACATAACCCTATACCCTAAACCTATATTCTCACTTCTTAAAACCCTAGTCATCCCCTTCATACCCTACATCACATCAAATATCACTCATATCCCTGTCTCATCCCACTCATTCCCTTTATTTTGAAAATCTCTTCATACTCATCATTCATCCACACTACCTTTCTTTCCTCACTAGCATTTATAGTCAATCAAGCCAATGGATAGTGCTTATGGATATTTTGTCATAGTGGACCATGAGGTGGCACAAGAGGTAAGTGTCATGGACTTGGATGCTCAAAATCCAAGGAGTGTCAAAGATTTGATCATCAAGGAAAAAGATTTGTAATGCAAGGAAAAAGAGGTTAAAGGCTAAGCTAAAAAGAGTTTTGAGAACAAAAAAAGAGCAAGATAAGCTCAAGATCTTGGCTGAAGCATCATTGGCCTAGCAAAGCACTTAAAATGGATCACTCATGCCAAATTTCAAGAAATTTGGAGCATTTTTTGTCATTTTTGAAAATTTTGAAGTAAAAAATAGGTTATTTTAGCAGGTGCACTGCACTTTTGTTGGGGGCATCCATTTGCAAAAAGGTTTGCATTTTTGGAATCAGCATGAAAAAATATGCATGCTCAAAAATGGCTGAGAATTTTGTACAAGTTCTGGGTCTCCAAAAGGGCAGAAAACACCCAAAAAGTGCCCTCTCTGCCACTTTTTTGCCACATAGGAAGTAGTCTTGGGAGATTCCATTTTTGGAGGGGTAAATAGACTCCAAATCCAAAAATTCAAGTTGTTCTAGAAACTAGACTCACCAAGATTTCCAATGAGCTATTCTGAACCTGATTTGGACTTCAGGTGGCATTCCAAAAGTGGCCTAGAAAAAGTGATGCGCATAGGATCGGTGGCGCTGCGCATAGGAGGAATTTTGCCAGTTTTGCCTGTTTGTCCAGAATTTTTCCCAGTTTGACTATCAGTTAACTTTTTCTTTTCTCCTTGGTAAATTTGTAATGGTAAATCATGTAAGATGATGTAAATTTGATGAAAAATGACTTGTGAGGGTCGATACATTATTTAGAGGTAGTTTGAGGTTGAATGAATAAGTTTCCATAATTTTAGAGGCAAGCTGTTCCACTACCTATTTTGTAGTTCTTAGTTTAGATTTTGTTGAAACATTTCCTTGACTCATGGATTTGACCCCTGATGGCTAGCATAGGTTGTTTGATGCCTATATCATGTACTTTCTTAGTCATTTGTAAAAGTTGGACTCTTGTGGATGCATTGAGCACTATTGTAAATCACTTCTGCAGTTTGGCAAGGAAATGAACCAGGGTTTTGCAACATTTTGTGGGATTCTTGCAGTAATGTGCCTTATCATTGTTTCTTCCTTTGTTATTTAGTGTTCTTCTTATGTGTATATGTGCCAGCATCTATTTCTTTCTTCATAACTAAATGAATCAAGAGAATTAGGTGGAATCCGTTGATGTTCAGTGCTTTGCCTTGAGGATACATTTAGTTTTTAATGTTTTCTGCTATTTGAAGAGGACCCATGAATTTTGCATGCCCTCTCCAACTCCTAACCAGTCTTTAGACTAACCATCACATCCAATTCAAAGTGCTAAAACACTTGCCTACCTTGCCCCATAGAAACCTATGCAAATCTAAGTTGATTTCTCGGACCCAAAGCTGCCTTCCTCATTTGATCTAGCAACCAACCATTAAAATCAATCAAAATCCTTTGAGAAAATATACCTAGCCTAAAATTAGCATTAATTTCCAGTCATCTCAAGCTCTAATTTCCATATTTTAATTGACATTGACAAGGAGAGAGCCCTCTCTCGACCTGGTAGGGCTAGCTACCAGGTTAAGTGTGGTTTGATGTTACCCTAGAACTGCCTTCTTTCAGCCTGAAGTAGATTTAGGCGCTAACACACCAGAGTGTCAAGTGATGGTTGCAAGTTGGGAACCATAAATTTCTCTAGAAAGTGACATAATATCAAGCTATCCATGGGAGAATATGTATTGAATAGCCCAATGTTTTCTATTCCAATGGGTGGTGCTGATGTTGTACTCAGAGTCCAATGGCTACAATACTTGGGTAAAATAGATTTTAATTTTCAAGAAATTTTCATGAAATTTTGTTCATAAGGAAAGGAAGTTAAATTAAGGGGTATCACAGGGAAATCAGGAAAGATAATAAACTCTAACAGAATGACAAAGCTTCTAAAGAAAGAACAAAGAGGCATAATTTCACAATTATTTTCGCTCAAGGTTCCCACATCGAAATCATCTATTTCTCTAGATCTCAAAAAAGTCTTGGACAATGATTCCAAGGTATTTGAGACTCCCAAATGCCTCCCACCTATTCATGATCATGATCATGCTATTCATTTGATTTCAGGAAGTTTTCCTCCAAACATCAGGCCTTACAGATATCCCTATGCCCAAAAAAGTGAAATTGAACGTATGGCTGTAGAAATGCTAGAGGATGGTATAATTCAACCTAGTCAATGTTCTTTCTCTGCTCCAGTGGTATTGGTGCACAAGAAGGATGGATCATGGAGCATGTGTCAGGGTTATAGGGATATCAACAAGCTCACTATTAAATATAAATTTCCCATTCTTGTCATTGATGAATTATTGGATGAATTGCATGGATCAATTTACTTCACCAAGTTGGATCTTCGTTCAGGGTATCATCAAATCAGAATGAAGACTAAAGACATTCTGAAAACAACATTTAGAAATCATGAGGGTCATTATGAATTTGTGGTCATGCCTTTTGGCCTTACCAATGCACCTTCTACATTTCAAGGTTTGATGAATTCCATTTTCAAACCCTTCCTTAGAAAATTTGTGTTAGTATTTTTTGATGATATACTAATCTACAGCAAGTCTTGGAAGGATCATGTTGAACATATTGACAGGGTGCTCAAACTATTGGAGGAGAAACAATTATATGCAAAAAGCTACAAATGTTTCTTTGGAGTATAAGAGGTGGAATATCTGGGTCATATTGTATCTCATGAAGGTGTTAAGGTAGACCCTAGCAAAATTAAAGCCATTAAGTAATGGAAAAGCCTCATGTCCATAAAGCATCTGCGAGGATTTCTAGGGTTGACAGGGTATTATCACAAGTTTGTTAATAATTATGGGAGAATAGTAGCACCTCTAACAACATTATTGAAGAAAAATGCATTTTCATGGATTCCAAAAGCAACAAAGGCCTTTGAACATCTTAAAGATGAAATGTTCCAAGCAGTGGTCTTAGCTACGCCAGACTTCACAAAAACCGTTATTGTGGAATTTGATGCCTCAGGAATGGAATTGGTGTTGTTTTAATGAAAGAACAAAGATCCATTGCTTTCGAAAGTCGTCAAATCCAAGGAAAGTATTTACACAAATCTATTTATGAGAAGCAAATGTTGGCAATACTACATGCACTTAAGAAACGGTGACCCTACCTAATGGGAAGGCACTTCAAGGTAAAAATGGATCATGATAGTCTTAAATACTTTTTAGAACAAAGATTATCTTTAGAAGAGTAGTAAAAATGGGTCACAAAGATGTTGGGTTATGACTTTTAAATCATCTACAAAAAAAGGAAAAAAAATGTTGTGGCAGATGCACTCTCAAGAAAGGATGAGGATGCAGAAACATTGCTTTGTGCCATCTCTATTATCCAACCAGATTCGATAAACAAAGCAAGTGTTGAATGGAAGAATGGCGAAGAAGTGTGGGCACTCATTAAAAAGCTACAACAAGATCCTAGTACATCTGGTGCATCTAGTTGTAAAAATGTTTTGTTATGGTACAAAGATCGCTTATACCTATGTAATAATTCCCAACTCAAACAAAATATTCTTATGGAATTGCACACTTCTCACTTAGGAGGGCACTCAGGATTTTTAAAAACTTACCACAAGGTTAAGAAGGAAATTTTTTGGGATGGCCTTAAATTGGATATTCAAAAGTTTGTGTCGGATTGTTTGGTTTTCCAATAAAATAAAGTTGAAACAATTAAGACCCTGGGTCTATTACAACCTTTATCCATTCCAAGAAAACGTGGGTAGGAGGTTTCAATGGATTTTATCACAGGTTTACCCAAGTTCAAAGCAAAGAGTGTCATCGCGGTGGTAGTTGATAGAATTACCAAGTATGCACACTTTTGTGCATTATCTCATCCATTTAAAGCCAGTACAATTTCTACTGCATTTATGGAAACAAGTAAAAAGCTACATGGAAACCCAAAGATTATTGTAAGTGACAAAGATCCCATTTTCATTGGAAATTTTTGGACAAAATTATTTTCTTGTCTCGGTAGTCAGTTAACTCATAGCTCATCTTATCATCCTCAATCTGATGGGAAAACTAACCTAGTAAACAAATGTTTGGAAGGATATTTTCATTGCTTTGTCTTTGATAAATAGACACAATGGGTCAAATGGTTGCCTCTGGCTGAATGGTGGTATAACACTTCCTTCCATACTGCAGTAAAAATGACCACATTTATGGCACTTTATGGATATCATCCACCATCCATCACATCATATTTAAGACAAAATTCTAAGGTTCAAGCAGTGGAAGATCACATCGAACATCAAAGACAAGTTCTCCAACACTTAAAGGATAACCTTACTTTGGTGCAGAATAGAATGAAACAACATGAAGATCAACGTTGTAGCAAAAGAAGTTTTGATGTAGGTGACTCAGTATTCCTATGGCTACAACCATAGGAACAAATGTCCTCAAGCAAGCTAAGAAGGATAATAAATTATCAGCAAAGTATTATGGTCCATACAAGTTGTTTCAAAAGATTGGTACTATGGCATACAAATTGGAGCTTCCTGCAGCTTCCCGAGTGCACCTAGTTTTCCATGTTTCATGTTTAAAGAAGGTTATAGGTGACAATCTCCCAGTTCAAACAATATTTCCAAAACTTGACGAGGAAGGAAAAATCATATTAGAACTTGAAGAAATCACATAAACAAGAAATCAACAACTATGAAATCGATCAATTTCGGAGTATCTCATCAAGTGGAGGAACTTACCTGCTAAAGATTCCACATGGGAGGATGGGAATTTTATACAGAAGCATCTAGTACTATTTAAGCATCGAGGAAAACACTTGTTTGAAGGAGAGGGGCATGTTAGGCCCCTATAGTACTAGTGATTCCCCCATTACTATTGCCATTGTAGCCCTTATTATTATTATTGTACCCCTATTATCCCCATATTGTTATTACTGTGCCCCATAGAAGCCCACTATTGTTATTGTTGTTCCCTTATATTATTATTGTTATGTCAGCTTTGATTATATTGTGACCCCTTAGACTCTTATATATAGAAATGAAGTTTAGTCATTTGTATCATCCAAGAATTGTTCATTTGTGTAATTTAAAGGAGGTTTCCCCCTCGAAGAGGCTAATTTTGAAGGTGTTGATCTATCTTTTCTTCTATTTTGTGAGCTAGTTGCATAACAATATATTTCCTGCTAATAGGAATGAATTTACTCAATCTACTTTTCTTACTTTAATTTCTATAATGTTTCTTATTCATAGCTATATTGGTGCCTTTTACATGTTTTCATGGCTTACCTATTATCCTTTTCCTAATTTCTAAATCTCCCTTTGCTTTCTCTAAATGACTCAACCCTATTTTAATATGGAAAAATCATGAATTCGTTGTCCTTTTAAACAATTATTGAGTGCATCAGCATAGATGATGGGTTTCCTACATCCCTTATCTGTCACTATAATGCTTGATTCTCCCTTGGTTTTCTTTGGGTTCTCTTCATTACCAAGACTTGTTTTTATTAATAAAGATCTTTGACAACAAAGGATGTGATCTAATGACTCAAAACCTTTTATTAGCCTCAAATTCTGATTGAGCTAATCTGAGATCTTTTCTAATTCTTTTCTTAAAAGGGACAATTTCTTCTTCCAACTTCTCATAGTGTTCTTATTCTTCTTTCAATTGATTTGATAGAATCTACATCACTTTCTTTAATCCTTATATTCTTATAGTAATTTTTCTAATTGATTAACCTTTTTCCTTAGAGGTCTTAGCTCTTACATGGCACTTATGAGTTCTCCTTAAAAATCCACTATCGCTTCAACCTCTTCTTCAAAAATTTGATCATTCATGGCTATGAATAATATCTCTCCGCTCTCATCTTTAGACATGCATTCATTACTTTCAAAATCGATATGTTCTTTGGAGTACACACTTTTATTTTTAATATTTCATCTTCTTTTATGATCATGCAATTTGAATTTTACTTCATCATCACTATCTTTCAATTTTTCATAAGGACATTTAGATTCATAGTGACCTATTTTACCACATTCAAAAAACTTGAATGAAAGCTTACCTTTGAACTTTCTAGTTCACTCTTTTATTTTTCTTACAAATTGAGCTTCCTCTTCATTTGATTGATGACTAGAGTCTTCATGGACCTTTTTCTTGTTTATTTTTTAGCTACTTTAAATGCTACTTCTCTTGATCCCGGCTTCTCCTTTTCTTTTCTCAGTTTGTATGCAATAATATTTCCATGAAGAGTGTCCATATTCAAACTTTAAATGTCTGATAACTCCTCAATAGATGATTTTTTTTATTAAACCATAAGGGAAGGGATCTTAATATTTTTCAAACAATATCAGATTCCTTTATTGTCTCACCAAGACCCTTGATAGTGTTGAATGTCCCATCAACACGAAGAAATAATGATGCAACAATTTCATCTTTTTCCATTTTAAACTTCCAAAATAACTTTTATAAGTTTGTAGCTTAGCCTCCTTCACTTTTTCATCTCCTTCATAACAACTTTGAAGCTTTTCCCAAAGTTGCTTGGCTGATTTTGCAATGCATTACTTTGTCAAATTTCAAGTTTGACAGTCCACTTAATATATCATTTTTATCCCTTGTAGTATTTGTATCGAGAACTTGACCATTTTCATTAGTTGGAGGAGTTGCAAGAACCTGATAACCATTTTCAACAACCATCCATACATCAATAACCAGAGACATAATTTAGATACTCATTCTTATTTTCCAAAAGGTGTAATTTGATCCATCAAACAATGTAGCCTTGATTGAATAACATGCCTATGATTGGCCATGTTCCTTTGTGATCTACGTTTCAATGATTAACTATTCAACCTTTCTCTCATACCAATTGTTGGAAATATAATTATACTGAGAGGGGGGTGAATCAATATAATGGAAAACCTTAATCAATCAATTTTTTTAATACACACATAAAATTAATTATATCAATAGCAAGAGATATTTGCAATTGATTTCCTAGATCCATCCCATTCACGTTGATTTGGTGCTCAACTTTTCGAACCCACAACTATGGTTCATAATCAGGATACAAAAGTATATGGAAAATTGATCAACCTTAGAATTTGATAAATAGGGAAATGTTTTTAGGGTTTTGAGAAAAATGGTTGCCAATAAAATTATTAAGAAAGGATTTTATGCATATTTTATAGTTTGAGTGATTATGTTATTGACAAAATTAATAAATTGATATGAATTAAATAATTAATTTTTTTTACAAAGATTAATTATATATATATATATATATTAAAAAATTAAAAATTATTTTCTTTTGTATTATAAAATGATTAACATATTCTTTATATTTAAGAATAATTAATCTATTCATAATATATTGAATTAATTAGTTATATTAAAAATATTTATATGAAGGCCATATGGCCATATGATGAAAATATCATCCACAAATATTTTCCATAATTTGGGTTTTAAGGGTGCACTTTCAAGGGATTTGGTTTCAAAATCTTCCGTGAATAAATTGGCTATTAATGGGGAAATATGAGAGCCCATTTCTACTCATCACGTTTTCCCATATACTTCATCCATGAAACTAAAGAAGGTGGATTTGATGCAAATTTCAACAAGTTTTGAAGTGTTGGGATCAATGATTTTTCGAACAACCTCCAATATGGCTCCATGAATAGGAATATTGGTGTATAGAGGAGTGACATCAAAGCTAACTAAGATATCATTCTATCAAGCTTAATATTCTTTATTTCATTGATAAAGTGGGTGGAATATTTGAACAATGATTAAATGTTGCCAACCAAGGCTTTTAGTTTCTTGGCAAGGTATTTGGCGAGATGATATGTGGGACATCCAATAGTGCTTACAATGGGTCTAATTGGAATCTATATTTATGTATCTTAGGAGCATTGTAAATTATAGTGGTATAAGGACAAATCTCAATGAAGGTCTTATTATCTTGAATGTTGTTAGCTTTGATTAAGCTGGAAACTTATTTTGTAATTCTCTTTAAAGGATTTTTATTTAACTTTTTGTAGCACCCACTGTTGTTAAGATGAACTATCATTTTATCATTGTCGTTTTTTCTACTCATGATGATTGTGGCTCCTTCTTTGTCTTCTTTTAATATTACAATTTTAGGGTTAGATTTAAGGATTTTAGATCAAGGTATTCATCTTTCATAATGTTACTTATGGGGGGATAGATTTTCGAAGAATGATGGAGAAATATTGCCTAATTTTTCTCTTTGGTATTATCATGCATGTCTTTAATGCCATATTCTATGTGAAAAAGTATATCTTATATGGGAATTTTCTTAGGAGTCATGGAAAAATGTAACCCTTTATGTAAAAGGTTAATAATTGATTCATTTAAATTGAGATCAGACAAATTGATAATTAGGTTTGATGAATAAGTTAAAGGAAGAGGTGGTTTAACACTAGGGAAGCACACAAGTTTAGAATCTAAAGAAGACTTTTGTGTAAGACGGGGAGAGAAAGTTTGATTGAGCAGAGTGAAGTATTCAAATCATGAATGGGAGGGAGCGTATTATGGGGATTCAAAGACAAATGGAGAGAGAGAAGTTTTGATTGTAGAGTGAAGTGTTCAGATCATTAATGGGAGGGAGCATATTATGGGGATTCAAAGACAAAAAAACGTATGGAGACATCAAATCGACATTGGATGTATGTGATTTATTCAAATGGGAAGACACATGTGTTGTTTGATCACTTGCAGTGATGTCTATAGAATGAAAATTGATGAGAGGTTGAGTGTCAAGGTGAAGGGGGGTTAATGAATGTGAGTGAAGAGTGTCAAACGAATGCATAATGGTTGTTGGATATGTAAACTGTGCTGAACTTGAAAGGCAATTTTTATGTTTATTTATTTTATTGTTACTAACTTCATACGTTTCTTTTGAAGTGGTTTTCCCTGAGGAAATGAAATTGACATTGGTTGTATTTTATTTATTCGAATTGGAAACGACATGCGTTGTTCAATCACTTGCAAATATGTATGTAGAATGAACATCAATGCGAGGTTGAGTGTCAAGGTGAAGGCATGGGGGTAATAAATGTGAGCGAGGAGTGTCAAAAGAATGTGTAATGGCTATTGATTCTGTAAACTACACTGAGATTGAAAGAAAGCTTTTAGATTTATCAATTTATTGATTTTATTATTACTAACTTCATACATTTCTTTTGATGTGGTTTTCCCTGAGGAAATCAAATCAACATTAGTTGTATGTGATTTATTTGAATGAGAAACCACATGCATTGTTCGACTACTTGCAATAATTTCTGTAGAATGAATAACAATGGGAGGTTGAGTGTCAAGGTGTAGGGGGGTAATGAATGTGAGTGAGGAGTGTAAAAAAAATGCGTACTGACTGTTGATTCTATAAACTATGCTGAAGTTGAAAGGAAATTTTTAGATTTATCGATTTTATTGATTTTATTGTTACTAAATTCAAAAGTTAATTACAAAATATTCATTATTTGTAAGGTTTATATTTAATTATGGATTAAAATTATTAGAAACCTAAAAGTTTATTGTATTGTTAGAGGGTGAATGCAAGTTGATAAATGAGTTTAAATAATATTTTTGTGCAGGAACGATTCTGGAGTTTGATGGAGAAATATAGTTTGACACAGTGTAATTGATTGGATTATTGGATATAATGATCGAAGGTAGTGTAAACCCTTTGTTCATGTGAAAAAGCTTAGCTAATTTCAGAGCCTTTTTTTGCAGGACAATTCTTCAATTCTGAGAAATTTTAGAGTTAAGGTGGCAATGATTTTCTGCAATAATCCATGATCAATTCGGTTGGCTAATGATATGTGAAGATAAAAGCATTTCTGAGACAAAAAATCCAGTTCAGATCTGACCCTTTTAATTTCACTTCATAACAATAAAATCAATAAAATAGATAAATCTAAAAACTGCCTTTCAACCTCAGTATAGTTTACAGAATCAACAACCATTACACATTCATTTGACACTCCTCACTTACATCCATTACCCTCCCTTCCTATTGACACTCAACCTTCCATCAATGTTCATTCTATAGACATTGTTGCAAGTGATTGAGCAACCCATGTGGTTTACAACCAACATCAATTTGATGTCTCCATACATTTTGTTGTCTTTGAATCCCCATAATAAACTCCTTCCCATTAATGATCTGAACGCTTCGCTCTACAATTAAAGTTTCTCTCTCCATTTTTCTTCGAATTCCCATAATACGCTCTCTCCCATTGATGATTTGAAGACTTCTCTCTGCAATCAAACTTTCTCTCCCCATGTTACACAATTTTTTTTTTGGATTTTGAACTTGTTCACTTCACTAATGTTAAACCACCTCTTCCTTTAACTTATTCATCAAATCTAATTATCAATTTTTCTAATCTTATTTTAAATGAACCAATTAGTAATCTTTTACATAAAGGGTTACATTTTTCCATGACGCCTAAGAAGATTTCCATAGAAGATACGCTTTTTCACATAGAATATGGAATTAGAGACATGCCTGATAATACCAAAGGGAAAATTAGGCAAGGTTTCTCCATCATTCTTTGAAAATATAGACCCCTTAGAAGCAACATTACGAAATATGAATACGTTGCTCTAAAATCCTTAAAATATAACCCTAACATTGTAATATTAAAAGCATACAAGGGGGGGCCACAGTCATCATGAATAGAAAATACTACAATGATAAATTGATAGATCATCTTAACAAAAATGGGTGCTACAAAAAGTTATATAAAAATCCTTTAAAGAGAATTACAAAAGAAGTTTCCAACTTAATCAAAGCTAGTAACATTCAAGATAATAAGACCCTCATTGAAAGTTGTCCTTATACCCCTAGACTTTATGGTGCTCCTAAGATACATAAAGATGGGATTCCAATTAGACCCATTGCAAACACTATTGTAGGTCCCACATATCATCTCGCCAAATACATTGCCAAGAAACTAAAACCCTTGGTTGGAAACACTAAATCATTTGTCAAAGATTCCACCCACTTTATCAATGAAATCAAGAATATTAAGCTCAATAAAAATGATATCTTAGTTAGCTTTGATGTCACTAATATATACACCAATATTATCATTGATGGAGCCATGGAGATTGCCTAAAAAATCACTGATCCCAACACTTCAAAATTTTGTTGAAATTTGCCTCAAATCCACCTTATTTAGTTTCATGGGGGAAGTATATGAGAAAACATGCAGAGTAGCAATGGACTCTCATATCTCCCTAATCATAGCCAATTTATTCATGGAATATTTTGAAACCAAAGCCCTTGAAAGTGCACCCTTAAAACCAAAATTATGGAAAATATTTGTGGATGATACTTCCATCATATGGCCACATGTCCATGAAGCTTTAGAGACTTTTAAACAACATTTAAATAGTATTTAATCATCAATTAAGTTCACCATGGAAGTGGAAGTTAATGACAACATTCCTTTCCTTAACATCCTCATCACACGAAATTCTGATGTTTGCATATTGCACTGAGTCTATTGCAAAAATACCCATACAAAACAATATCTCCATGCCACATCTTACCATCATCCCAACCAAAAATTAGGGATTCTAAACACTCTTGCAACAAGAGCTATTCGAATATACGATAAAGATCACTTAGGTAAAGAGAAATCTCATCTAATAAATGTGTTTTTAAAAAATGGATATAAAAAGCATCAAGCCATCAAAGTTCTGAGTAAAGCTAACAAAGAAACTTGTCATAAAAATAAAAATATAAATTTGGATAACTTCATTGGCAAAGTGAACCTTCCATATATTCTTGGGACCACAGACAAAATTGTCCATATCCTAAAACAAACATAAAATCATGACCACCTTCAAACCTATAAATACCATCTGCATTCACTTCAATTTTGCTAAAGATCCCATTGACCCTAAATGTTGAAAAGGAGTTTATTTGATTCCTTTTCCTTATGGAATTCTGTTTGTTGGGGAGATTGGCCGATCCATTAATACTTGTATCCTTGAACATTCTATCGACATAAAATACAACCGGTCAAAAAAATCTGCACTAGCAAAGCATTCCAATAAGACCAAACATCATGTATGCATTGAGAAAACCCACATCCTTGTTAAAATAGAGCACTATTTCCATGGGAATTTTAGAGAAGCGATTGAAATCAATAAACATCCTAAAAACCTCAACAGGGATGAAGGATGGATCATAAGAAAAAATTGGATCCCTACATTAACATCCAAATCCAGAACTTTTGAAACCCCTTAACTTAAAAATTCCATTCATCATTAATTCTCCCACTGGTTTATTTAGTTTTCTTATATTATTCCTTGTATTATTTGATTCTAATCCCTCGTATAAATATTTTTAAGACATTAATTAATTTCAATA
>APFE031052101.1:5568-19675 GCA_000404065.3 Pinus taeda
AAGAATTGTTCATTTATGTAATGTAAAGGAGGTTGCCCCCTCAAAGAGGCTGAATTCTAAGGCGTTGATCTATCTTTTCTATCTTTTCTTGAGCTGGTTTCATAACAAAGAGCCATCTGTAAGAAGAAATGCAAAATCAAGATGTTCATAGTCAGTTTGTGGAAGTGTGACCGAGCCTTGTGGAGACTGGGTATGTTACAATGCAACAAATTTATAATACCAACAAATACATCTCTTGGAGCATGGTGCATTCTAAATGTGAATCCACAAGAAATAGAATCAAGACACTAGTAACTTGCACAAGAAAGGGACCGAGCTTCCTAAATTCATAAGAATGAAGTTACATGAGCATGAAGAAGATTGTCCAAGGATATAGTACATGCCTTGACTAAGTGCTACCTTATGAAACTAGAGGGAAACCTTGCGATGCCTTACAAGATTAAGACCTATAATCTAGTTATATGAATGACTTTAGCACTACATAACTGGCATTAGAACCAAGTGCTACTATAAAATGTATTAATAACAATAATATGATATTCATGTAATATAATAGTAGTGTACACATTATGAGCATGAATGACTTGAGGTACTGAAAAATAAATTATTTTCTTGCAATTTATCCCAAAAAATTATTTATTTACAACCCGGATAGCCAAATATGATATGCTAGCCATCCTTGCTTATAACAGTAGGGGGCTCTTTCTTGACCACTCTTTGGTTCTTGGATATACAAATCTTGTACATCATGATTCATAATGTATATCCAGCATTTTACATAAAAAAGAGAGTAATCTACATGTAAATAACATATAGAATACTAGCATAAATTCATCTATGCTTTACACTTCCTTAATATGGTCCTTATTTGAGTGGAGAGTCTAGATATTACCTTCATGGTGACAACTAGAATTTTCTTGAAATTTTAACCTGGGTTAGGTGCTTACATTCTTTCCTCTAGAATTTCTTCTTGTGGGGTGGCCCGGCATATTGATGTTTGTGTTTTTCAATACTTTTGAGATGCATCTTATTTATGGCCTATGAATTTTCAATCAAATACTGGTCCTCATCCTATGCTGCCCTAAGCTTGTGCTAGAATTCTTTTGTGCTAAACCCTGGTTCTAGCTTCTATTGATTCATATACGAAGTTCATTTCTTGGTATTTGTAGAGAAACACATAACAAGAACACTTCAAATAATGCAGCAGGGTCATTCTTCATGGTGAGAATTTGGCTGAAGTTGAAATAAAGTCATTTGTTGTCCCTAAGTAGTTAAAACAGAGTCAACTTTTATTTTTGCTAGAGACAACTATGATTTTGAGCATGCCACTTGATCTGGTTGGAAGGCCACAAAAGCCCATAATTGACCAATTATAGTGACTTTGCAATCCACTTTTGAGAGAAGTAAAGTTCTTGCAACCTTATCTTGCTGGAAATGAAGCCCTTAGAATTGATTGCCACAGGTTAGCAACAACCCTACAATCCAAATTGACTATTGGAGGAAAGGTAGAACCCATGAACTATTGTTGTGGATAACTTGCACCTTCCTAGATAAGGTCATAAAGATTGTTTATTTTTTGCACGCATTTTCTTTCACTCAACCTATAACATATTGCATCTATCTTCATCAATGCTCTTCTTCCATATGTTATACACTTATGACAATTCCTTTACAATATTTGGTGCATTTTCTAGTTATACGTCATTTATAAGTTATAAATGTCTTAAGAGCTTCACTTCTAATTGATTATTAAACTTAACATATTGATTTTCTTATACATAACTATTTTTTCCTCCACCCACATTTTATAACTCATAAGCATTAGGTAGGGAACTACAACTTCAATGTTGCTTTGCTTGTTTAGTAAAAGATTTCCAAGACTTTAATTTATTGAAAGTTGTAGAATTTACAATTTATGAAGTTTCAAGGTCTAATTTTTAAATGTCTAATTCTTTAAAGGGTGCTAGCTCAATGGAAGAGCATCTGCTTTACAAGCAGGAGGTTGGTGGCTCGAATCCATCGTGCACTAATATCCATATGGAATGACGACGATCAATGTTTGGTGATGGAGTCTCTTTTGCCCATCACCAATGAGCTTATGGTGACATTTTTTGACCCTCACCAAAATATGAAATGGTGATGGTCAAAGAATGCCACCATATATACACATCAATAGTGATGACCATGAAAGGTCTATAACCATAAATTATTGCTTTTGATATGAAATGGTGATGGTCACTATCCATCATTATAGTCATTATTCGTGACGGGCCTTGAATGTCACCACAACACCTATACTTTTGGCAATGCAGCTTTTGGTGACGGTCAACAAACGTCACCATATATATGCACCAACAGTGACGGCCATGAAATATCCATCACAATAAATCATTTTAGTTCATATGAAATTGTGACGGCCATTATTCGTCATTATAAACAATATTCATGACGGACCTTGAATGTCAGCATAACACCTACACTTTTGGCGACGCCACCTTTGGTGACGTTCAGTTTTTGGTAACCGAGGCTATGGTCCATCACCATTTCTCATATGAAATGGTGTCAGCCATTATCCATCATTATAAATCATTATTGGTGACGGACTTTGAATGTCACCACAACACCTATACTTTTGGCGACGCCACCTTTGGTGACGTTAAGTTTTTGGTAACGAAGGCTCTTTTGACTATGACTAATGAGCTTATGGTGACATTTTTTGCCCCTCACCAATGTCCTTTTTTCTTGTAGTGAGAGCATTTCAATTTGTAGCCTTTTGTCAGTTCATTTTTTGAATCAATATTAGAGATGAGAAGAGAACCAATAGGAGAAGGAAAATAAGAATGCAAAGGAAGCACAAGGGAAGCAAAGGAAGGACAAGGAAGGCAAATGAAAACAAGGATCAAGCATGGAAAGGTTGGATCAAGCAGCTTTAACAGGAATACTTGCAGGTAATAGGCTACATGTATGATTTCTTAGATGGTTTTGGCATGCATGGTATATGCATGTGTATATTTGGTCTATTTTTTGTTGGTGGCAAGGATATTGTCAAGTTTTGAAAGTGGTTTTATCCTTTGCTTTCCATTTCTAGATAACCATGGTGTGATGGGATTATTTCTCGGTTGAGCTTTGGTTTCCAAAAGGTTTTACATCTGGGTGAGGTGGTCTCAGAAAAATCCCAAGGGTTGGGGGTGGAGATGGTTTTATCCAGGAAGCCCTCAACAGGTGGGTGGAGATAGGAAAATTCCTCAATGGATGGTGAAGGAATTATGAGGCATCCAAGCTTGGATTGGTTTTCTAATCTTAAGACTAGTTTAGGCGAGATCATGGTATGGTGAGGGTGGAGGTGTTTCGACCTTTGGATTCCCTTGGTCATTTATGGATTGTTTTGCCCCATGGGATCCCAAATTCATGATTGTAATATGGCATGAGGGTGATTTCTTGAAAGAAAGATTTGGTTCAGCCCAATCTATGGTTGGGTGGTACATGGAAGTCCATGACTTGGTTTGATTTTGCATATGTCAATAAGATTAATTTTTTCTTGTATCTTATGAGTAAATAATCTTGTTATTATGTGGATTTAATGGATTTTCTATCATAGTTAATTATATGGTTATATGTTTGTTATAAACACGATTTTATGACAAATCTAAGTTATGGCTTTTATCATGTTTGGTTGATAAATGATTGGTTAATGAATGCTTGACCTAATTGGTATTATGGTAGCTATTGTGAGAAGTCATTGGTCCTTCTGGTTAAACCTCATATAAGTTTTAGAATCCTATGTGTAGATATGCATTCATGACCCATATTTTCCATGTTTAACATGTGTTTTTCGAAATGTTAGTCCTGGTTGGGAGGAGTCATGTCAAGTCTTGGTTCAAGTTTTTGTTTGCAAGATTTGTTTCTATGACATTCATTATTTCTAGAAGTTTCATTGAGTGTTGTGCAAAGGCCTGAGCCCTAGCCCTGAAAACATTGATCAGAATTTAGGTTTGCTGGAATAGAACTAACTTGAAAAGTCCACATTCGCTAAGATGCAAGTCTATGGGAGAAAATGGAGGCTTACATTCACTTGGAGGCCTCGGCAAGGGAGCGACTAGGGCTCTAGGTCAATGAAAAGTGATTTAATGCAGGGTAGGACACCTGGAGGGGATGGGTTGCTCCTGGAGGTCCTATAGCACCTTAGGGAAGTCAATATGGTCTAAGTTGCCAAATCCATTTAGTTAAGGTCATATATGAGGTTGAGTCTTTTCATTGTGACCCTCACCTCATGTTTATCGTAGGAAAACTAGTGAAAGTGGGTAAGTGTGGGAGGAGATGGTTATAATGACCCTTAGTCTCAGACCTCTCCTCATACCACTATTTCATCTATGATTGGCAATCAGAATATCCCTACTTTCACCAATGTGTCTCCTCAAGTCTATAAATATTCCATGTTACTTGGGGCTTGTTATTGCCAACTGCCTACCACTTCTGAGCCTAGCTCGTCTAGTGTTTGCATGCTTAAAGTGTCATAGGCCAGCAACAAGCAATTTAGTATGACTTCACAGTAGCCAGCCCCTCCACAACCTCCTACTCCCAACTCAACCCAACCTTTAGGAAAAATTCCTATAGGACCATTTCCTTCTACTCAACTCTCTCCCAATCCTTTTCAACCCATAAACATTCCCCCGTGTCTTAACCATTCGGGATCAATTCCCCCAGGTCATTACCCCTTAGGTTAGATACAATTATTACTCTCATCACCAGTAATATTTTCTACCCCTGTTATGGCTACATTGAGTCCACCTAACATCACCTTGGGGATCCCAGTATGGTACATTGATCCTCCCATAAACACTCTTCCCAATCAATTCAACCCTTAAACAAGTTTGACTCCAATTCAACTTGTGCTTCATACCCCTTCCTTTGCTTCAGTTCCACAAAAACCTTGATAGGAAGCCACTTTTATTGTGAAAACATCAGTTGATGGGGGTGAAGCCTAGAAGAAGGGAACCAAAGACAAGGCACCCCAACCAATTCCCACTCCTCCTAAACTGTCAAAGCCTACTCCTCCATGTATGTTTTGTGATGTTGTTGGGCATGCCACCAATAATTTCCCTAAACACCCTCATATTAAGATTGTGGTCTCTAATACTTTCCAGACTCTAAAATTCCTAAGGTCCATATCACCTTAGCTAAATCCACTAAGAAAAAAATTCCTACACACAAATCACCCATGTAATTTTTGCAATAACTATGGCCATTATTCCCATCACTGTCCCTATCTCAAAGATTCACTTCTCCTCTACATGCAGGTTTTGACCCCACTGCTTTACTAGAATATGAGGTTTCCCATCCCACCATTATGATTCCCCCTCCTGGTGTCAAGATGATGGATAGTTCTACCCCTATTCTCTACCTATCATCATCCATGGGTTCGATCGATTTGGACTCTCTTGGAGTTTCCTATTTTGATTCTTTCGAACCATTTTCAGAGCACACTTCAGTTTCAATATCGATGGACCTTGTATCCACTTGTCACCAGTCTACCATAGTATATGTTGCACATGTGAACCATGTCTCCCATGATGATGATTGGTTCCATAAACTCTTACTTCAAACCCATGAATTCATACCACATCATCCTTGTGGCCAATACATTTCCACTCAATGTTTGTGTAAGGGGGCATCCCCTTTCGAGAGTCTAGGAGAAGAAATTCTCCCCAACCCTCCTAGTGCATTTGGTAATGTCGACTCTAGTACCATTATTATTTTCCATTTAGAAGAACCTATAGTCTCATATCACTCTATATCAATCTAGGGATGATCCACTTAATCATTCCTTCATTTTACATCAACAACCCAGTCCCTTTGATATTTCTATTGTTCATCCACTGTGTCATCTATGTGAGCATCAGTTTATATTCAAAGCCACTCTTTGGTATAGTGACATTGTGTATGCGAACCCAAAAATTTATTCCATTTGATTCATATATGCAGTTCCATGTGAGATTGGTAATCCACCATTTCCTTTCTCATACTACACCCATCATACATTCTTCCCACAAGAAGACAACCATAAGCAACAAAT
Organism: Pinus taeda; assembly: GCA_000404065.3. NCBI lineage: Eukaryota > Viridiplantae > Streptophyta > Pinopsida > Pinales > Pinaceae > Pinus > Pinus taeda. Next base: position 11,642 of record APFE031052101.1, read on the forward strand.
AGAGAACCACATCATTAAAATGTTTTTAGATTCCACTATCCTAAATACATTCGACATTTTCTTAGCATGTTGCATCCATCCATACAAAATTAGGGGGCATATATGCCCCTACATCTACTCACCATACTCTGCAGGATCTCATGCCAGTAGGACCAGATACTCAAATCCCTTATTTGAGAACCTGGAACAAAATGGCACTCCATAAACTAATCTAGTTAGGGGGCATCATCCCCACCCGATCAGTCCCCTCCATCGTCATACACTAGGTGGAAATATCTCATGCTTGGGGGCATGATGGCCCCTAACCACATTCTTACTTGATCAACATAAGTCTCGGCCTAGTCCCCAATGATTTAAGTATGGTTGATTATCCTTTCATTCCTTAGATAGTTTTTCCTACCGACCTCTGTAGCGAGCCATATACACATCACATATTGTAGATCATTGATACCATATTTTCAAATATTCTACTCTAATGTGATACCACACTTACCACCCCAGTACCCTATTGAAGCCTCAGAATTTTGCTGCTCCAACATGGGGGATAATCACCCGGTATAGACCTTAAAGAGAACTCCTTTTCTATTTAAAGTGGTGGCTCCGACTGGGGATGATGGGACTAGTTTCCATTGTGGGTTTTAAAATTAGAATGGATGGTTTTGAAGCAATTGCAATAAGAATAAATGGTAACTAAATACCCTATTCTATCATAGAAATATCTAACTAACTTAATGTAATATAAACTCAGGTATTCTATGTGATATGCGATCTAAAAAGATATATGTTTGACATGTGATAATAAAGATCATTCATGCATTAAACAGAGATGATAACATGTAAAGATAATTTCTTTGACTAAATTGTTAGTCAAAGTAATGTAAAACTATATCGCATATATTTGATGATTATATATGAAAATAAACACTTTCATCTAGGCATCATACAATAGTGAAATTAACACATAATAGAAAGAACATATTCCATATACAATTCATGAAAATGAAATGTTATCACTAATTAAATAGAAACAGAACTAATCATACAAGATAAAAGTACCATATGTGTGAAGTTATGCGCATTTGACTAATGACATAGATCAACTCCTTTCTTCAAATCAAATTATTCTCCAAGTATACAATAGTGCATCAACAAAGGAAAGTAGTTTGATATTCAAAAGAAATGACCATGTTCCATAATTTCATCAAGGCATTCACAAACTTATAGAAGTGCATCCTTTGCAAATGTTTTTGATAAAATTCTAGACCCTTCTCTAAATGCATGAGAAGGGTATAAATACTATCTGACTAATGTTCAAAAATATATTATACAAAAATTTGAGGAGGTTTCAAACAACCTTCCTCCAAACTGGAAACTAACTCTAAAAATAAAAGTGACTTGATGAGCAGAGGTTATAAAGATGACTTATTATCTGCCAACTTCTCCTTTGATCACATATATTGGACATCGGTTTCACTTGAAGAGGTGCCCTAAACTGCGTTTTGACCTATCCTTTGAGGATAACATCTGTGAAAGGTGGCAACATCCTTTGAGTTGAGTGGAGTGAGAAATTGAGCGTCATGATTTGGCTGTGAGGTTTGAAAATGTATTGCCAATATTCCTCCCAGTCGGTCTTTGATAACTTTATGATTGCTACCCTTTGGGTTTTCACCTTTTCCTTCTAGTTTTGATCCAAGTCATTTGAATCTCGCAGCACCCTTGGATTACCTTCTTTCATCAAGTTGGTAGTGTGAAAAGTGTAATTTACTATTTTTACAATGTTCTTTTCCACTCCTGCTGCTCTTGTCACTGCGAATTCCGCCTGTTTGATCTGCACATCCCAATCTGTGAACAAAATGTCCTTATGTGTCTCCTCAATCTCAGGAAGATTAGCTCTCCTTCCTTCTTCAGTTTCTTGCCATTTAATGAATTCAGAGATATTTGTATTTAAATCATTAAATTCGTTTATCTGGTCAATCGCCTTATCCGTTAACTGATCACTAGTGATCAGATAAGGAGTGACATGCGACATTCTTTGGTAAAATAGATCTTGTTGTTTCGATAGAAGGGAATTTAGCTCTATTTCCTCTTTGATGAATTCATCAATAGTAGGGACATCTTCATATTTTTCCATGGCTTCTTGCAATTCTTAGGTTTGCATGTTCTTCGTAGAAATGTCTATTTCATGGCTTATCTTTAATGCTTCCATATTTTGCTGCAATTGGGCAATTTGCTCAGTGGCTTATTGATTCACATTTGCTTTTTCGCTTTTGCAACTATTGCTTGAGTTGCGCTATCTTTTCTTCCTTCTCCCTCAACAAAATAGATACCTCTGTAGCTTTATCCATGGTGGAAGTAGCATATGCCCCTATAAATTGTGATAGTCTTGTTAAATTTTCAGCAGGATTGGAAGGGATATCCTTCCAGACTATGTCCATCAGCTCATTCCCCAATGGGATCTCAGGTGTTTCCACTCTCCTTTTTCTTTGTCTTCTTACTACAACCTTGTGCAGTGGGCTGTAGAGCACATATAAAGGAGGAATTTTAGTGACCCTTAGAATAATTTCTGATGTGGGCAAAGCAGGAATGATTTCTATATGCTGTGAACTTGTCCTTTACTCATCCATCGGCTCAGACTCTGATGTTTTCTGAGTTTGTAGAGGAGTTTGATATTTTGTGGTTTCCTGGACATATTTTGTCTTCGGATTTTCTTGTAGTTTCTTATTGAATTGGTCCCACTCCTACTCTAAATTGTTGCTTTTGATCTCAGAACCAGTATCTTTAGTTAGGTCACTTATGACCTACTTTTCAGTTGACCTTCTGCTAGATTCTGTTGTATTCTTTGTATCCTAGGCTTTCCCTGTATCCTGTGCTTTCCCTGTATCCACTTGAGACTCTATGCAATAATTTTTTCCCTCGCAGTTGATAGTTACACTGGGCTTAGGCTTTCCATCAACTCTTAACAAATGCAATGGAATTATTTGGAGCCTTTGATTTATGAATTCCTAAAACTTTTCAAAATATTCAGGACTCAAATTGGCCTTCACCCAATCGAACGCTTGTTTGAATGATTCAAAAGATTGTAAAAGATCTTCAAAATTATTAGCTTCATGGTTGAAGGGATTGATCTCAACTGCAGTAGTAATATTGTGTGCTATCTTGTTTGGGTTGAATTGCCTCTTTGGTGGAGTATGGAGCCTTAGGCTCTCTAGGCTTAGTTATTCCTTGTTTCCATGGTTGAAATTGGCCAAAAAAAAAAAGAACCACACCGAATGGGAAAGGATGGCCACAAAGACTTATTGTTATGTTTTAGGGTCTTGATTAAGCCTTTACCCACAGTCTGGTGAGTTATTTCTCTTGCTAGTAGCTTATCGGAGGCATACAAAGGGAGTACATGCAGGTTCGTTGTACCACCAAAAACTCTAATATATGTAAACCATTCTTCAACAAAATACTTGCCTACTACGAGAAGGTCTGTAGTGGCTTCTTTAGAAAGCCTGGGGGTTTTCTTATTTAAAATAAATTGATGCAATGGTAAAATAACACCATGGCATATTTTAAAAAAATGGGGTATATAATGGGATTCCAAAATCTATTTATGGCCGAGATGGATGGGGTAGGGGTCTTGCAAAGTCCATTTCCAACCCATGATTGGAAATTTAGTAAAGAAACAGATGGCATCCATGATATAGGCACTCAAATAAAATGGAGGAAGGTTCTCTGTGGAGGAGGATATCTTCTAATGATACTCGGAGATGGAAGTGGCTAGGTTATTAGATAAGATAGTGGACCAATTCATTATGTGGAAATTGACACAAGCATCAATTAAAGGAATCCATTCTATGGAAAACTTGGTATTATTAGGTAATCCATATAACCTAGATAACATAGAAGCTGCATAGTTATAGGGGTTTTCCAAAGAAGCTACGTGATACATACCCATTTTATCATATTTGAACTTGTTCTCTAGGACCCTCCAGCCCTGGATCATCTTGAAAGGTTCTTCATTTTTATTTGCGAATTTGGCCAAGTATGATTTGTCATATATGTCTTGAGGGTTAGGTATATGATACATTTGCTTCAGGTCCTCAGCTTTGAATGACCCCATTAGCTCCATCTTCGAGTTCTTGAATTTCTTGTCTTCAATACTGAGACTTCCACCACCCATCTAATGATATCAATGTATGCGAGTATTTTCACTCTTGCTCCTATTCTATGAAGGAAGGAACAAGCAACATCTTTGAATTGGACCCCTGAAGGTTTTATTGAGTTAGTCATTGCCTTTATGACAGTAATTTAGGATGCTCATCTTTAAGTCTATTTTTTATGACTTCCCATCCCATCGCTCCTCCATCGGCGCTACAAACTGTATCAGCAAATATAGGTGACATTTTTGATAGCTCAGCCAATGTAATTCTCTACTTCTTCTACTTCTGCATTACCTTTTGCAATGACATCTCTTTTGAAGTTTTCCTGAAATGAAAGAGATATATCAGCACACACAATGGAGGACAATTAAGGTTGAGAGTTCTTTGAAATGACTTTGAATCATGGGAATATTTTACATGAGATTTCTGTGTTAACTAGCCATAACTTGAAAACATCAATTCCTCTGCTCAAGTTGCTAAATATTAATTACTCTATCAAACCACTCATTAGTACATTAAAACTCAATAACTTCTCCATGCTTCACACTTTATTCACACATTGCAACTTTCAAACGTTGCTATATAACGTTATTCAGACTTAGTACGAAATGCGATTGTGAGAATCACAATATCGCATATCGCAAATTCTTAAGGGGTGACACAATGGCATGCTCTATCAATTTGCAAATTGCAAAGTGCGATCACGTGTTATTCAAGTGTTGTGATCAGAAAATCGTAGTGGGGACCTCATTGCATGTTGCATTTCGGGATTTTTGATGGAACGTTAACAATTATTACATGGAAAACAACGAGATGCAATTTACGATAAGAGCTTTAAGCATGAGTTCCTTTTTGAAGGTTTTTTAAGGAAAATGTGTAGAGTTAGCATTTATTCTCAAAGGCTAGAAATTTAAAAGGGTCCCCATTTATATGTCAAATATTAACTATTACTTGTATAAATGGGGGGGTTGTTACATAGTACAGCAATTGGCAATTCACTTGGGAGAACCAGCTATCTCTGATTGATCTTTTGAAATTTCTAGAACTTTCAAAATAAGAAAAGTTATAGGGATAATAATTACATGAGATACAAGCTAAACAACGTTTCTCTGAAATCATAATCACTCACTCAATCTATCTATTCAACTACTTTACTCTTGTAGTGATAAAAATATAAATGTTTGCATCAGTCAATACTAAGATTTAAATACATATAGCAGGTGTCCCTACAGATTAGTTTTTTGTTGTTTACTCATTTATTACATATGGAGCCTCTATTACCAGCAGGAATTCATAGCCTCGGCAGGGTTATCTTTTAACCAACAATGATTAATTGTCCCATTCAAAGCAATTTTCGAAATTCAAAATGATATTCTTTTGTGTTGCTCTCATTTAGACCTTGTTTTTCTTTTCATGTGATTTTTTTTTCAAGTTTCTTAAAAGACATTGTCTAGGCTTGGTAACCCAATAATGACAATGCCATTAACCATTTTTAGCTAAACTAAACAAGCTGGCTCTTGATGAGACCCCTTGTCCTTTGATTGATTAGGTCATTGGCTATTACCCTATTTTGATATGCAGTTTTGGTAATATCAGTTTAATTATTCCCCTATGATCATGGTAAACAAGCTCGTAATGAGACTTATTATCTTTTAAGTTTTGTATATTTTAGAATTACACTATGAAAAAAGAAAATTTTATCAAATGGGGTGAATCATTGGCCCTTTTAAAGAGTTTTGGGTGATAATAATAAAGTTTCGAGATACTAATCTGTAGAAAGTCCTTACTAGGTTAAATATTATTTTCTTGTCTAATAACAAAACATCTATATCTTATAAAGATAAGAGCTTGTTCATAGAATATGTTTTTTTAGAGAGTCCAATTTTTTCCAAAGAAATAAGGTTAATTTTGGTACTCAAATGCTCTAATTATTTCTTTAACTTTTCCTACTTATAGAAGTGAAAAATCAAAATACTATCAGAGACTTTATTTTGAGAAGCCAAAAAGTAAATACTACTTAACCTTTATTTTCCTAAGAATCTTAAAAACAATACGATACAAAATTAGAAGAGGTTGTCTTCTAGTAAAAGTATTTTTTCAGAATTTTCCCATTAACGGGCAAGGAATCCACCTTACCTAACAAGTCTTGTAAAAGAAATGTTGATTGACCAATTTTCTCAATGATTTGGAATGGTTCAAGCCATAGTATTTGGAACTTGGTATGCTTACCTTTTTCCTCATGTGCTTTGTCCCATTTTAAAACCATATCACCTACTTCAAAAGTTTTATGACTGGTAGAGGTTGTATCAAAAGAGGCTTTGACTAACTGCTGATGATGGGAATGGGTATCTTTAGCCTTTTCTCTTTCTTCTTCAAGCTTAAGGATCTGAAATTGCTTGCTTGAAGAGAAGAGGAAGGATTTTCATTGATAAATTGCACTAGGTTGAGAGATGGGATTGCTATGTTCATGGGGAGAACTGCTTCTTCTTCATAAACTAAAGCAAAAGGAGAAGAGTCGATCAAGGCCTTCTGTGTTATTCTATCTGCCCAAAGAGAAAATGGCAATGCTTTGTGCCAATTCCTATGATTTTGGTATATATTCCTCTTGATGATTCTGATAAGGTTTTTGTTTGTTAATTCGGCTAATCCATTACCTTGTGGATAATAGTTGGCTGAATATTTCAATTTGAACCTCTTTTCAAAGCAAATTCTACCATAGTATTTCCAGAAAAATAAGATGCATTATCAAACATTAAAGCTGTGGGTAGGACAAACCTGGTGATTATGTACTGATCAATAAAGTCTGTAATACTTTCTGCATTATCTACCTTTAGTGGGATAGCCTCTATCCATTTTGTGAAATAATCAGGAGCTATAAGGATGTACTTGTGCTTCTTGGAAGAGTTAGGAACAATCTCACCAATTATATATAATCCCCATTTTTCAAATGGTTGTTGGATATTCACTGGCTGCAAAGGGAATGCTGATTTCTTTTCTCTTCCAGCTATAGTTTGACAAGTTTTGCATTTTCTTGCATAGTCATGTGCATCCTTAAATATTGTTGGCCAATAATAACCTACATGTAGGATTTTGTAACCTGTGGTGTTTCCTCTGAAATGACCTTTGGCTATCCATCATGTAACTCCTGCATAACCTTTTCGGCTTCATGTTTTTCTAGGCATCTTAATAATATTGAATCATTGTAGAATTGAGGCTTCTGTGATCCATTAATTTTATAAGAAGAGCTTCGGCATAAAATCACATGAAAAAGACCATTGTCGACGCGTTTCGAACCAACTAGTGTGGTTCATCGTCAGGACAAGTTGAGGAAACAAATCTAGCCTAGCATGTTAAATAGACTGTGCAGAGACTCCAACGGCTACCTAACGGCTAATTAACGGCTATTTTGAACCTTAAGTCAAGGTCAAAATTATATTAACAAATTAAATATTATTTTCTTTATTTTAATAATCCTATTAATAATATATTACTCTAAACTAAGTAAACTTAGGTACCAATGGTACATGAGAGAATAATTAAAATTCTGAATGTTATTAAAATTATATAAATAAAATAAAAAATGATTTATTTAATAATATTCATTCTTAGTCAAATTAATAAGGTAATCGGTTGTTAGGATAGAAGTAAATGAGTACTACTTAAATATATATATAATTTTAATGGTGAGTTCCAAAGTTGCTCATTTGTTAATTTATTTATTAATATGCATATAAATTATGTATATTAGCTTGTTAAGGTCAATGAAGTATTAATAATCATGAAGGTTGTTTTAAAAATTAAGTTAATTTGTATTTAATTAATTAATTAAAATAATATACCTGCCAATAACATCTATAGGATTGTTTATTACCTAATTTTAATTAGTTTA
>APFE031052110.1:0-18718 GCA_000404065.3 Pinus taeda
CTTTACAGGAGTACGCACCCATCCCTTTACATACAGAGCGTACAAGTACGCAGGTATTGTGAACTTGGGTTGCGTACATGCAGGTAAGGTTGAGAGAAACTGCGTACCCAGAGATAAATATATTTTTAAAGACTTTCTCTCGTTCTTGGAGTTTGACATGGAGAGCAGAGGTATGAGGCTTGCCAAGGAGGATAGTATGACTGTTGATGGAGCCATACTAACTGCAAATAGTCATGGTGACAAATTTTAGTGTAACAAGGGGCGGAGGTGAATCAATAATGATGGGGTTATTAAATCTTTAAGTACAAACCTTCAAATTCTATTCACTACTATTAGTTATTTCAGAGAGCATTCATACTACAATAAATGTGAACAACAAGATAAAATATTCACATACATCAACTGAGAAACACACACACATATTGACATAGGTATTTTTATGTGGAAAGCCAAAGGGAGAAAACCACCAATATATTTGTCATTATAATGTAATTTAACCACCCACTTAATTACATCAAGTTTTTTAGATCACCCACTCATAGGAGGCCGCAACCCCCTTTAGATAGCAAGCTACAACTTTCCAAGGGAAACCAACCACTTATGAATCTAGGCCACTACCTACTCTAGCCATTGTTCTACTTTTCATACAATTTTCAAACTCAAAATAGAGGTTAACACCTTTACACATAAATATAAATTTGGTCTAATGCAATACCAAATCCTTTCCTTCACCTCTGCAGTTCTCCTTTGAACTATGCTCCCTACTGCTGAACCAACTCTGTTCAATGCCCTTTACTTCACTATGTCTCTGTTACACACTTGCACACTCATAAAAATGCACACTCGGCACACACACATTCTACATTCACTTACTTTTCTCCATTTTAATCCTTGGTTTTGTTTCACTGTTACACAATGATCGATGATGTCTCTGTAGTCAATCTCATTCTTCCCAAGAGTGTACTCTGTTAGCCTCCTGCTGCAGCAGGTTACTCATATTTCATGATTGACATTTTTACAGGCCAAATATGTCATACTTTTCATGCTGCAATGCTCCATATTTGCTTAACAGTCTCCAAGCGAAGAAGGCTACTCAGAGTTCATTTAATTTCCTTCCAAATTTTGAGAAGTTATTCTGGTGTTGCGCAATTTTCAGTTAAAGGGAGGTCCAAACAGCTTAATCTTGGTCTCAATAGGTTTAAATTTCCTGTTTTATAATATAGAGAATGAAAATCTGTCCAAACAGCTTAATCTTGGCAGATTCTTAGATAGGTAGAGAATCAGAGGAGCCCAACAGCTTAATCTGGGTCCTCGGATGAAATAAGGGTAGTCTGTAGATAGGAAATCATGAAAAAGAAAAATTGAAATGATGGGTTTGCAAGTCTAAGTGCACCCAAACCAGAAGAAGAAAAAATGTTAGGTAAGTAGGCTGGTTAGGTAGTTTTGAGGTTGCTGAATCTTATTGCTGATCAGTTCCAGGTTTCCAGGTGTCATCTTTACTCAGGACACAATCGCCAGGCAGTTCTATGCGAGAAGCTCAAAAACAGGTATAACTAACTTCCATTCTCCATCTCCCCCAATCATTAACTAATTTCCCCAAAAGAGGTCAAGATCTTCTTGATACCTCTTAAGTTCCATCATTTCCATATCATTAGCTTGGGTGAAGATCTGCTTTGCTCAAAGATACTCCATACTCTCTCTATAAGCTTCTATCCCCTCGTAACAGCCTAAGATCTTCCGAACTTAGCACTTTCTTACCATCTCCATATTAACTACTGACATTATTATTTAACTCCCTATATTTTCCCATCCCCCTACTAAAACTATGTAAGTCATCCCCTATGTAAATATCCCTCCCCCTGGTTGAAAAATAACCATAAGTACCCCTGGGAATTGCTCAGTTTATCTGAAACTTAGCAAGAACCCTCATGTTGCCCCTTCAGACCATCTTCCAAATACAATGGACTCCTTCCAAAGTATAAAATCCCTTTTTTTTTGGGTTATCGGACCCCTTCCGAAGCCTCAAAATGCCTTTCTGACCCACTTCCTCACTTCTCCCGATCACAACAAACCCCCTGCCAACTTCCTTAACACTCCGCAGACCCTAGAAAGCCAGCTCACATCGCAAGATCGTAATATTCTCACCTTATAAATGATGCACCATCCGTCATTACCCGATGCGATATTGCGATATCGGCAATCGGCAGTCGCAAGCATCGCATGTCCAAATGAAACACCTTCCCGTTCCCCACCGACGCGATATTGCGATCGCATCGGAGAAGTTCATCGCATCACCTTCAGGTATGAGCACCCCACCATGTCAATTCTGTACTAGGGACCCACCGCAGGCTGACGTCATCCGCCGTACTGCCGACGTCATGCTGAATTCAGCAGCTAGAAAGCCGAAAATTCGCGCAGAAAGAGAAATTGCACTTCGGAGCTCCAGAACAAGAAACAGAGGCAATTTTCGATGCGCGATTAGCGCGAAGCACTAATCACGCATCGCTACGGGAAATAGGCTGTTTTGGGGAATCTTTGGATTCCTTGGCCCGTTTTGCGCCGAAAAAGCCCGAAATCGCCCGATTTTGCCGACTTAATCCGGTTTAAAGACAGCAAAGGACCAATGACAGAGATTAAAGTGTATCATATCAAATCATCAGGGAACAAGCACGTTAAAGAGTATCAGCAGGCGGCAGAAGCCATCAATGTAGCGGCAAAGAGTATCAGCGAAAATCTTAAGCAGCGGCCCAAAGCAGCAGAACATTTAATACCTTCCAGCAAAGTCAAAGAAAGAGGGCGAAGCCACTCAAAAACCCTCATATCATAATTATTGCACATTTAACTCGCACCAGAACATAACTACAGATCCCGAAGCACAGTTACTCCAAAAACACCGCATAGAGCCTCCAAGGGCCACATTGCAGTCTTTTTTGATTCAATTGCCTCTGGCGCAGCCCAAAGGACTTGCCTGCATTTAATTCTAGCAACACTTAGGTTTTAGAAAAGCTCTTCAGCAGACCTGTTTAGGTCAATTGTAATGAATGACTTTCTGATATTTTGCTTATATATACCACCCTGAAAGATGTAGTGAGGGGTTGGTTGGTTGGTTAGTGAGTCGGAGACATTGCTTAATCTCCTTCTCAGCATTTTCTTCAAGCAGAGACCCGCACTGTAACTGTCATACTTTCTATAATCAAAGACTGCTGAAAGCATGAATTTCGAAACTGCTTGATGTGTTTAATTGGCCAAGGAGTGATTACGGAATTCCTGTGCTTCTACATGATTCAATAAGTGTTTCTCAACCCTGTCAATTTTTATTTTTACCACCATTCCGCCATCTAAATTGCAGAAAGAAAGAATAGCTTAGGATTTGTTTAACTACACCCTAAGCTCAATTTCTGCATTTTTTCATGTTTTCATCAAAAATAGTTATGAGCATGTATACTTAAATGATCTTGTTTATGCTGTTTCTTTCACATATGAATGAGAGTTTAGGAATTCTTAACTGCTCCTAGATAACCATTCATCCACTTCTCCTCTTTTTCAGTCTGATGAAATGATTCTCCTTTGCCTTTCATCTCTGATCTTCATTCCATCATTTCAGTAGATTGATAATTGTATCATGTGTGGCTATCTCACTCCTTAATCCTCTTGTGACCAAGAAAACAGAATAGCGAGCCTTAATCCATGACTCCATGCCCAATGGTTTGAAACTTATCACACCTTACCTTGCCTCTTTGTTTGAGATTTCTACCTTCCATCCAAACACAAACAAAAAACACCTGAGCCAAAAGCTAGCCTAAAATCATTAACAAAGTTGAATCATTAAGAGAGAGCCCTCTCTGATTGTAGGTGGGCTAGAACCTGCAATCCAAAGATTGGTTTGTGGTTACCTCGGCCATATCCCTAAACAAGAGCCTAGGGACAACCTGAGTGATAACACAACACACATCATTTTTTTATCACATTCAGTGCATCACTAAGTGCAGTAATCACACAAGAGTTCAAGGCAACAAGTATTTCAATCAAGTACAATCAAGGAAGTGAGAGTGTTCATAACAACAATCAAGTAAGCGAACATGTTCATAAAACAATCAAGCAAGGAAGCGTGAGTATTTCATTCAAGTGCACATAAAACAATCAAGCAAGTTCAAGCACATAATCAAGCAAGCAATCATCTTCAAATGAGCGTGGACTCTAATCTTCAACTAAGCATCAAAAGAAGCATGTGTCTACAACAAACACCTTAAGATCCAGCGAGCGTGTCAAGTAACCAAATCAAGTACAACAGTTCATCACACAACAAGCGAGCCTGTGTAAAGTTCATTAAAGCATTCATAGCATTTCATTCAAGTAAAGCGATCATCATCAAGCGAGCATACAATCAGTAGTTGAAGCAAGTGTTTAAAAGCATCGGAAATCAACAACCAGTATGAGCAAGTGTGTCATTTCAGTGATCGACTCAAGTGAGCAATTGTTTCAAGCATGACTTCTAAGACAAGTGAGCTTGACTTCAAAGTAAGCAAGGCGACATGGCGATACACATTCAGTTGTCCCAAGTTGTTAACAATTTAATGTTATCATTAGCTAGTGACATGGTGCACATCAACAAAACCACTCTTGCTGACATTCAAGTGCATATTCAACATGCAAATGAAATGATTGAGTTCCTTCAACTGGAGTCGCAATTGCAGATAAATGAGTTGCAAGAGAAACGTGTTGCTTCCAAGAATTTGACCATTCCAGAGACAACTGATCATTCGACTTCATTCATCCAACTAGCTTCAAGTGTTGAATTTGTTCCAGTTCAACTTTCTTCCAAACCCATCATCAAGCCATGGGAAGAAATTCAAAGTAATCGAAATCGACGTAGCTTAGGATATGTCAAAGATAATGACAACTTACATATACCTAATTATTCAAAGCCCATTCAGTTCATTAGTTTCAGATTACTTGAACAAATCACCTCAGCAAGTTCTCAGCAACTTGTAGACCGACATCAATGAACAAAAACTAACGTTGCAGACAAACAAAAATGCACACAAAATCAAGTTGCAGACAAACCGAAATGTTCTCATTGTCAAGGAACCGGTCATCTGGAAAATCAATGTTTTGATCTCCATCCTTGTAGCCATTACGGCAAGTCAAATCATACATCAGAGAAATGTTGCAACCAATGACAATCAGCCGGATTGAAGATAAATTATTCATGGATTGATCCCTGGGAATGGTCATCCACAACTAGAAGATTATACAAGTTTTACAATCGGATTCACTCACACATATTGCAGTCAACAGTCAAATGAATATGGTACTCTCGTGCAGTGGAACGGGGGAGTACACTAGTGAAATATTCTTCCACCTACAGAGGGGGAGTTCAGATATATTTTGGAGAAGATTTCCTCTCCTTTCAGTTGACAAAGGGGGGAAATTGTCAATGAAATTAACAAGTGGTTGTTAGACTGAAAGTCTCGACAACATCAGCGAAGCAGCCAATGGGTGTCTTCATCAGCCAGTTAGTGATCATCATCAGCAAATATGCTAGTGGGCATTCATCAAATTGTGTCAGTGGACACCGTATGTTGTTTTCGAGCAAAGGACAGTTGGATCCTTTGTGGCTTGGCACATGATGGAGTTGTCATGTGATATTCAGAGATGAATTAGTCATGCAGTTGACTCATGGTCTCTTCATATTGTAGTTTCTTCAACATCCAGCTTTGGCGGTTTTTCAGGCAAATTTTTTTTAAGGATCAACTTGAGAACTTGGAAGATGGTTCCTTGTTCATTTTGGATTTATCATTGAGGGGGGGAATGTTAGCCTCACTCTCTTGAAAATCAATAATAAATCCAATTATTAAATTAAATAAATAAAGTCATGAGAACTCCTCAAACCAAGGAGTCTAGTTTGGATGAGAGATTCTCTCCAACTAGCTCTCCTAAATTAGTGTGTAAGTTGAGAAATTGTCTCAACCAAGTGAGTCTAAGATAGACACACTATCTTAATACCACTTACTTATGTATTTAAATGTATTATTAAATTTTTTGAATAATGTGAATTACATGAGCATGAGAGACCACATGATGGCTCTCTTCCTTTTCCGCCAGTTTAATTTTTGTGCGTTAATTTACTGTGCATATGGTTATTTGGCTTTGCAATTCTTCTTCAAGAGGCAGGGTCAGCGAAGGAGAAGAAGGATTGTAAGGGCATCTTCATGACTATTTGGGAGCCGATTTTGTCTAGCAGCAAGGTCATATGAGAGGAGGAGTTTTTTGGGTCTGTTTAGTGACATTTTGTGTTGGAAAAGCTCGGTAAGAGGAGCTGTGTGATTATGTAAAGATCTGAGGTGGGACGTAACCCTAAGTGAGGGTTGCAAGTCAGTTTGGAGGGCGACAAACAACCCAACACACTAGCGTATAGGTGTATCTCTCCAAATGTAGGAACGTGCAAATGTAGAGAGGAATTATTGGAGATAAGGAGGGTTGGTAATGGCTATGGTCATGCCCTAACCGGGTCAACTATGACAACAAAGAAGTAGATGCTAAAACTGTGAGAAAAATTTATGTATTTTTTGTGTTCTTGCTAGGTGTTGGTTCTAATTTTGGACCAAATTGGATGTACTATTTTTTATGACTATAGCAGCCAATAGATAGGGCTAACATGGATTGCCAAATTACCTAATCAGTTGGAAGATGCTACAACAATCTATTCGAGCCTAGATTTACGCAATATCTCCTTTATTGTATTGTAAAGAGCATATATCCAGAGCTCTAATTGGATGGTGTTTGAATAGGTCTGAAGGACGTTGGTTGTTGGAGTTGGATTGGGCATTTGAGGTATGTTGGAGGGAAACATGAAAGTGCCTAAGTGTGAAGCCCTAATTGTAGTGCAAGGAAGGACACTTGACTACTAGGAGTGAAAATTGTTGGAGCTCATAGGTCTGATCACCCAAAGGAGCATTTTGTTGTTTCCCATGTTGCTCATTGGAGAAGTGACATTTGATGGTGATATGTGGCAGCCCTCCTACCCTGTGTCAGTCTTCATTGGAGCATCATAGGAAGACTATAATGGGATGAAGTCCTTAAGTAGCTGAGGAGTAGTAATGGGAAATTGTGAGTTGTGGATAAATGGAGTTGTCAATAACTCAACATGAGTCTTGATGTGTTGTGCCCTTGATAGACTTGGCACAACTAGTGAGCAGATTGGATAGCCAAGTTTCAGTGGCCAGATGGACTTGGATTGTTGATAGAGGCAGTCTTGTAGATTTAGATTCGAAGGACCAGGAAGGTATAGGGTACAAGTGAGAGGAATTGTGAGTGCATGCTACATCAACCAGATGGTCAAAGTATCTTGTGGAGGGTAGATTAGTTGTCGATGGACTGACACCAAGGCCCAATTTTGTATCTTTTACTAGTTAATATACGAGGGCCATTATCCCTAGTATGGGTTCGCTAGACTGTTCTATTATTTAGATTGATTAATATAACGAATTTGGGTTATTGTACATATTGTATAAAAAGTTGTGTATATTTTGTGCACTAGTAGATTTACTTCTTTTATATTCCGCTGTGAAAAGTAGCTTCATTGTGATTCTTTGTTTGGTAATGTCAGTGATTTAATATTCTATCCCTGACATAAGGATCATGGAAAAAAACATAAACCACCTTCACCCCAACCCTTGGGAGTTTTCTTGAGACCACCTCACCCAGTTCCAAAACATTTCGGCAATTTAAAGCTCAACCAGAAAGGAATCCCATCACAACATGGATATCTAGGAGATGGTAAGGAAATGCTAAAAGCATTATCAAACCTATCAAAACCCATCCTAGTGACAACAAATAAACCAAATATACAAATGCATGCACCATACATTTACAAATCAGCTAAGAAATCACACAGGAAACTTGTTACTTGCAAAATCCTCTGATTGAAGCTACCAACCTTCCTTACTTGTCCATCACTTTCCTTTTCTTTCCTTGTCCTTCCTTTGATTTCCTTGTCCTTACTTTTTTTTCCTTTCTCAAATGTTAGAGTGCTCGAAGAATTCTCTAAGTGTGCAATAGCATGAGAGAATAGAGAGCTTCAAAACAAAACTGAGAAAAGTTGTGAACTGATCCTTAGAAGCCGTTTTATCACTGAGGCCTCTATTTTCTTCATTTTTTTCTTTTTTCCTTCAATTTTCCTTTCATGAAAATTTGTGACCCTTCATCTTTCTTTTCTCCTATTTTCCTTTATTTTCATAAATAAGTGCGAATTAATGCCTCTTTGTCTTTTCCAATGCCTTTGCCAATTTCCTTAGCCATAATAAGTTGAAAGTGATACCCACTATAGTTCTTTGCCCAATATTAAGCTTAGAATATGTGTCCCATGACGTTGGTCTTATTATTCTGCCTTTATTAACTTTATTACATTAACTTTTAACGTTTGGTTGTTACAAAACGCCTCACCCTTAGGGAAACACCCTCATCAGTGTTTTGTGACACATATGACAAGAAAATTGTTTAAAACCAAAACATAATTATTAGGGAGCTTTATAACTTATCTTGATGCAATACTTACAATAACAACCACTGCAAATCATGACCAACATGACAAACGTGAAAATCATACCACTTATTGGAGTTTTATAACACAACTCATTGTGGTACTTACAATAATAACCATACATAGATACGTACATATACCAAAAATTGTTTGCCTCAACTAGAAAACAATGAAGGAAAAAAATCTCACAGCTGATAAACCATCTCCCATGTAGCTTCACCAGTGCCAAAGTGTTTCCACTACACTTTAACTTGCTCAATTTCTCTGTTCAAGAACATGAACTATTTCTGCTACAATATGCACTGAGGTTCCAGCTAGAATTCTTCTTTCGGTTCCACCTGCAATACATACCATCCAGTCACATGATAATTATCCTTCAGATATATTTTAAGCAATGAAACATGTAAAACATCATGGACTTTCACTTTTGATGATAGTGCAAGTCCATAGGCCACTGGTCCAATCCTCTCAAGTTTCGAAAAAGGCCCACAATACCAAGGTGCCAACTTAGCACATGATCCTATCCTCAAGGATATCTTCTTGGGCTTCATGCGCAAGTACACACACTCCCCAACCTGAAAATCCTTAAATTTCCTGTGTTGATTTGCATCACTCTTATTCCTATCTTGTGACACCTTTAGATTCTTTTTGATAATCTACGTTTTGTATTCCATCTCATCCAACATGTATGGTCCAATCAACACCCTATTCACTGTATCACTCCAGCTAATGGGAGTATTACAACTTTACCCATAAAGTGCCTCAAACAGACTCATCTTCAAAGAATATTGATATCCATTATTATAAGAAAACTCTACCAATGGAAGTACTCTTCCCACTTCCTCTACTGGTGCATAAGATACATCCTCAGCATATCCTACAGAATCTTGTTAATCCTCTTCATCTATCCATCCGCTTACGGATGATAGGTTGTACTAAAATCCAACTTTGTCCCCAAACCTGCAAAAAACTCCTTCCAAAACTTGGAAGTGAACGTGGCATCTTTGTCTGATATGATATTCTTAGAAACACCATGAAATCTTATTACCTTCCTGATGAAGACCTGAGCTACCTCACTATCTGAATCAATATAATTTACTGGAACGAAGTAAGATACCTTGGTCAACGTGTTAACCACAACCATGATGGATAATGTTGTCTAGATGTATTTAGGAAACATGTAATGAAATCCATGGAAATGACCTCCCATTTCCATTATGGAATCAAAACCGGCTACAATACACCACCTGGATACTTGCACTCTTCTTTTACCTATTGAAAATCGAAACACCTTGTGACAAATTCAACCACCTTTTTCTTCAAGTTTAGCCAATAGAAGAACTTCTTCATAACCATAAAAGACTTCTGATATCCCAAGTGGCTTGAATACAAATTAACATGAAATTCCCTCAAGATAAGCTTCTTGAGTTCACTTTTGTCCTAAGCATAGGTGTTGTCCCTAAATCTCACCAAACCATCTTCCATAAGATGATAATCTACATCTTGATCACTTATACTATGTTGATGTAAATTGTGCTTAAGATTTTGGTACTTAACATATTGTTTCCATGCCTGTAATATCCGCTCTTGCAAATCTGTCCCATATGAACTCATAGCTACAATGTGATTTACCTGCACTGTTCTACTAAGAGCATCTGCAACCCTATTCTCATTTCCGTTGATGTACCTGATTTAGAATTCAAACTCACTAAGTGTGGCTAACCATTTAGTTTCCTTGGAATTCAAATTAGGTTGGTTAAACAGGTATCTTAGCCCACTGTGATCACTAAAAAAAAAAAAAAAACCTCCTACCAAGAAGATAGTGCCTCCACAACTTCAATGCATGAATTATCACTTCCAATCCAAGAGCATGAGTCACATAATTTTTCTTTTGCTCATTCAGTTTCCTTGACTCATAGAAAAGCACCTGTCCTTCTTGCATGAGGACTCCACCAAGTCCTCTCTTGCAAGAATTTGTACAAACCATGAACTCTTTATCTGGATCTATAATCTTTATAACTTGAGTGTTTGTAAGACACTTCTTCAACTACTCAAAACTAGCTACACATTCCTCTGTCCATTTAAACTTCTTTCCTTTCCTCTACAAATATGTAATAAGATAGGAAATCCGTGAAAATTTTCTAATGAACCTCTTGTAATAACCTACTAACCCCATGAATGATCTGAACTCGTTGACATTCCTATGAATTGTGCATTCCATGATATCTTTTATCTTTTCAAGGTCCACTATTATGCCTTCCTTGGAAAAAACATGTCCCAAGTAATGAACTTTAGTCTAAAAGAAACTACACTTGCTAAACTTGGCATATAACTGATGCTTTCACAACAATATTAACATTATTTCCAAGTGTTATGCATGGTCTTCCTCATTCTTAGAATATATCAATATGTCATCAATGAATACTATCACAAAAGTTTCCAGATAAGAACCTAACACACCATTCATAAAACACATGAAAGTAGTTGGAGCATTAGTCAGACCAAAAGGAACCACAACAAACTCATTGTAATTCCCTACTTGGTTTGGAATGTTGTATTATAATGTCCTCTTCTTTGATGCGTACCTGATGATATATTGATCTTAAATCAATCTTCGAGAACATTGTTTCTCCCTTCAACTGATCAAACAAATTATTAATCCTCAGTAACATATATATGCTCTTGATTGTCACCTTATTCAACTTCCTATAATCAATGCACAACCTAAGAGTATCGTCCTTCTTCTTAAAAAACAACACTAGTGTACCCTAGGGCGATACACTTGGCCTAATGTATTCCTTGTACAACATTTCCTTGAAATGTAGCTTCAGTTCCACTAAATTTAGAGTTCTCATCCTGTAAGGTGTCTTTGATGTTGGTGTTACTCCTAGTACCAACTCAATAGAAAATTCTACTTCCCTTTGAGAAGGAAACTCTGAAATCTTTGCTGGAAATACATCCTAAAACTATTACAAAACTAGATACCTCTTTAAGACTTCCACATCCTCAACATCCTTACCTTTATCGGTAGAAAGATGCCTTGCAAACAATACACACACTTTCCTGCAAATGCACTTTGCCTGCATAGTTGTAACAATTTTCACTCATGTAGGTGTTTTCTTACCCTACAAAATTATCTTATCTCCATCATCATCCAAGCACTCGATAACCTACTCATAATGATCCACCTTAGTCGTATAAAGGTATAACCAATCCATACCTAGAAGCATATTGTGTGATCCAAATGGAAGCACATTTAGATGTGATGATGTAGGCATAACATTTAGCTCAAATGCACAAGCTCTTACCCAATGATGAATTGTTTTCTTAGTAACCTATAGCCAACTGCACCAACCAAGACTCTACATGCACTTCTTTACTCAAACCAAACTTATCCACCAGGTCAAAATTAACATTAATATAATTATATCTAGTGTCAATAAAAATGGAAACAACTCGATCATGGAGCTTACCTTCCATCTCAATAGTGGATGGTTGGTGATATGCATGTTTGTTATCAAATGCTACATAGATCCAAGGAATGATTTGACCCACATCCCCAACTATTTGTGCCTCCTAAGCACTGTAGATCTGATATTTTCCACCCTAATACAATGAAAAATCCTTCTTGTGATGATATTTTCCACAAATCCAACCCTACAACGATTCTCTACTAGTACCTTTATTCTACTGCTCTTTGGGCTGGGGTCCATGTCATTTTTCTACCACATTAAAATTCTTGTAAGGTGTTATGAAACTAGCTCACAAAAATATAAGATAGATCAACGGATTCAAAATCAACCTCTTCGATGGGGAAACCTCCCTTCCATTACACAAACAAATAATTATTGGATGATACAAATGAAAAGACCTCCTTTCTATATATAGGAGTCTAAGGGGTCCCAATGCAATTAGAGCCTACATAACAATAACATTGTAGGGGAACAACAATAACAATAGTGGGCTTCTATGGGGCATAATAATAACAACATGGGGACTATTTGGGAACAATAATACAATAAGGGGGTTGCACTAATAACAATAAGGGGTTACACTAGTACTATAAGGACCTAACATGCCCCTCTCCTTCAAAAAGTGTTTTCCTCAATGCTTGAGTAGTCATGGATGCTTCTGTATAAAATTCTCATCCTCCCATGTGGAATCTTCAGCGGGTAAGTTCTTCCACTTGATGAGATACTCTAAAATTGATTGATTGTGTAGCTATCAATTTCTTGTTTTTGTGAATACTTTTGGTTCCAATATGATTTTTCCTTCCTCATCAAGTTCTGGAAATATTGTTTGAACTGGGATATTCTCACCTATAACCTTCCTTAAGCATGAAACATGGAAAACTGGGTGCACTTGGGAAGATGCAAGAAGCTCCAATTTGTATGCTATAGTACCAATCTTTTGCAACACCTTGTATGGACCATAATACTTTGGTGATAATTTATTATCCTTCTTAGCGTTCTCAAGGGACATTTGTTTGTATGGTTGTAGTCGTAGAAATACCCAGTCACCTACATCAAAACTACCTTCATTGTGATGTTGATCTGCCTGCTGTTTCATTCTATTCTACACCAAAGTGAGGTTACCCTTTAAGAGTTTGAGAACTTGTTGTTGATGCTCGATGTGATCTTCCACTACTTGAACCTTAGAATTTTCTTTTAAAGATGATGTGATGGACAGTGGATGATATCCATAAAGTGCCATAAATGGGGTCATCTTTGCTGCAGTATGGAAGGAAGTGTTATACCACCATTCAGCCAGAGGTAACCACTTGACCCATTGTGTCTGTTTATGAGATACAAGGAAACAAAGATATCCTTCCAAACATTTTTTCACTATCTCAGTTTTCCCATCAGATTAACAATGATAAGATGAGCTATGAGGTAACTGAGTACCCAAATATTCCACCTCTTGTACTCCATAGAAAGATTTGGAGATTTTTGCATATAATTGTTTCTCCTCCAATAGTTTGAGCACCCTATCAACATGTTGAACATGATCCTTCCAAGACTTGTTGTAGATTAGTATATTATCAAAAAATACTAACACAAATTTTCTAAGGAAGGGTTTGAAAATGGAATTCATCAAACCTTCAAATGTAGAAGGTGCATTGGTAAGGCCAAAAAGCATGACCAAAAATTCATAATGACCCTCATGAGTTCTAAATGTTGTTTTTGGAACATCTTTAGTCTTCATTCTGATTTGATGATATCCAGAATGAAGATCCAACTTGGTGAAGTAAATTGCTCCATGTAATTCATCCAATAACTCATCAATGACAGGTATCAGAAATTTATCTTTAATAGTAAGCTTGTTGAGCTCCCTATAATCTAGACACATGCGCCATGATCCATCCTTCTTGTATACCAATACTACTGGAGCATAGAAAGAAATTTGACTAGGTTTATTTATACCAACCTCTAGCATTTCTACAACCATATGTTCAATTTTTCTCTTTTGGGCATAGGGATATCTGTAAGGCCTGATGTTTGGGGGAACACTTCCTGGAATCAAACGAATAACATGATCATGATAAAAAATAGGTGGGAGGACTTTGGGAGTCTCAAATACCTTGAATGATTGTCCAAAACATTTTGGAGATCTGGAGAAAGATGATTTCAATGTGGGAACCTCTAATGGACATAATTGTGCAATTACACCCCATTGTTCTTTCTTTAGAAGCTTTGTCATGCTGTTAGAGCTGATTATATTTCTCGATTTCCCTTTGATACCCCTTAATTCAACTTCCTTTCCTTCCCAAAAAAAAATTGAAGAAACATTCTTGAAAATTAAAAGCTATCGTACCCAGAGAATGTAGCCATTGGACTCCTTGTACAACATCTTCACCACCCATTGGAATGGAAAGAATTGGATTATTCAAGACACATTCTCCCATGGATAGCTTGATATTATGGTACTTTCCATAGCAATTTATGGTTCCTCCATTTGCAACCATTACTTGACACTCTGGTGCTATATATAGGAAGAAATTCAATCCTTGCCTATCTTACAATGAATAAAATTATGGGTACTACCTGAATCAATCAAAAATATTACCTTTTTCTTCTTGATATGCCCTTCTATCTTGAGAATTTGAGGAGTGGTACTTCCTCTCAATGCATTATAAGATATGGTCAGATTCATTTCTTCTTTCTTTGGGATTGGTTCCTGGTGTATATCCTCTTCTTTTGACATTTCTAGTTCCTTTTCTTGCCCCTCTTCCCCATATATTTAAATTAATTTCTTCTCAGCACACTTATGACCTTTAGTGTATTTTCTATCACAACTATAACAAAGGTCATTTCCCCTTTTTTCTTCCAATTATGGTGGTGTAGGTTGTGGAAGGCTAGGAGAAACAATACTTCCATCTTTATAATTTTGAGTGGTAGGATTTATTGTTGTTATAATTTTGCTTTCAATTTTTCTTGCCAACCTAAATTTATTTTCCAATGAATCAGATTCCCAAAGATGAACCTCATGTTGAATGTTATCCTTTAAATTCCCTATGAAGGCATCAATCCTCTGCTTCTATAGAATATCATTACCCTTATATCCAATTTTTGGAAGTTTTCAATGTGCTCTGCGATTGAACCCTTTTGTTTGAGATTTATCAATTGGTTAAAGAAGGTGTTGTTCTTTGTATCCTCATAATGTGCTATCATTTCCACCATGAAAATTGACCAAGTGACAAGTGGTTTACGAGAGAAAATCCATTTATACCATAAAAATTGATTCGGTTTTAAATATAAAGATGCAATACGTACCTTTTGTAAAAGTTGCACATCATGTAGATCAAAATATTTCTCCATCTGTAGTATCCATGTTATGAGATCCTTGCCATAAAACTTCCTCATATTGATCTTTGGAATAAGCTAGGTCTTCAATCCAATGTTAGGTTCTATGAAATTGTGATTAACATTTATATTTTTCTCATCATGAGTTTCCTCTACTACCGTTTCGTCATTAGGAGGCCTTTCTTGTAGCAGCTTTGTCTCACCTTCCTTCAAACCTTCCATGTCTTTCTTCAAATCTTCCATGCCTTTCTTCAAATCTTCTTCCCTACCATCAATATTAACTTCCATGGCATATATAAAACTATTTATCTTAGCTTTGATCACATTCTTCAAATCATCCATCCAATTTTTCTTACTAGGTGTTTCTATTTTCTTGATTCGAGTCATTATTTTTTTTGGTTTTAGCAACTCAATCTTGAATCTATTGTATCTCTAAATTTTCAGATCTGCAAGGTCTAAAATTGAGACCTGCAGTAGCCCTCTATGTTCTCTTTCCAACGCTACTAGTCTGATTGAAATTGGATTCTCCAAGAAGAGTTATGCCCAATCTCCCAAGATGACCGTATTATATACATTTTTAGTAGAGCGAACTTGTACTAAGTGCCACATGTCACTGTTTCGACCTTCGGACGTAAAAACAATATACATAAAAGTACAATCCGTCCTATTTCTGTAAATTCCTATGAAATTTCAATCTCATGCTCATAGAGAAGGTTATGACAATTTTCGCAAGGTCACCTATTTGGGATGTAATTCGGGAGCCTACAGAAACCCTAAATGTCTTGGACAATATCTCTTAAAATATAGTGAAATAATATCTGAAATTTGGACCCAAGATTTACAAACATTTCAGCTCAAATGGGTTTTAATTTTAGAGTCTGAACCTTCATAAAAAAACAACTATAGCGACAAGAACTGTTTGAGATGGAATTCTGGAGCTTGCAAAAACCCTAACTTCCTCAGATCATATCTCTGAAAATATAGCGATACCAGATCTTAAATTCGGATCCAAGGTTCATAAATATTTAAGCTCAGATGAAATTTTTTTGTAGCTTCTGAAACTTTGTAGAGAAAAAGTTATAGCGAAAATTCCACAATGACCTATTTAGAGCAGCGAAGCCCTAGAATCCAAAGCTCTGATAACAAATGTTTTGAAGCCAGCTCACAAAAAGATAGAAAAGATAGATCAATGACTTCAAAATCAACCTCTTCGAGGGGGAAAACTCCTTTACATTATACAAATGAACAATTATTGGATGATACAAATGCCAATACCTCCTTTCTATATATAGGAGTCTAAAGGGTCCCAATACAATCAAAGCCTACATAACAATAATATTGTAGGGGCACAACAATAACAATAGTGGGCTTCTATGAGGCATAATAATAACAACATGGGGACTATATGGGCACAATAATACAATAAGGGGGTTGCACTAATAAAAATAGGGGGTTGCACTAATAAAAATAGCCAATTTCCTTTAGTATTTTCATTCCCTTTCCAATCTTGCTTATTCTCGTACTTATGCTTCAAATTCTCATAACAATGCTTCAATATATCAATTACTTCCTCTAGTGACTGAGGCTCATCATACTCAATTTGATCCTTGAATGCTAATGGAAATCCACTGATGAACCTTTGGACTTTTGTCATCTCATCCTTAAGATAAGGCACATACCTAAACAACTTCAGGAAATTAGTTGTGTACTCCTCATTTATCATAGATCCCATCTTTAGCTCATAGAAATCCTTGGCCTTACCATCATAGTACCTCTTTGAAAAATACTTCTTTTGAAAGAGTCTCTTGAACTCATGCTAATGGAAATCATCTATCTTGATACCTCTGACATGCTTTACATCTTCCCACGAGATATATACTTTCCCTTTAGTTAGCTAAGAAAATCTTTAGTTACCTAAGCCTCAAATTCCATGGATAAGAGCTAAACCTGGCGGAAGTGCTAAAATCATAGCGAAAGGAGAAAATTCTGATAAATTTGCGAGGGAACCCAAAGAAGCCTAGAACTGTTCGATCGACAGAACCGTTAGATCTACAGTAGTCGCGTGCAAACAAGTGCCGAAGTTAAACAGAGGAGTAAAGTGGTCTTCATAGACGAAAGCTATTTTCACGCAGGCTCAAGGAGGTAAGTGATATTTTGGGATAGTCACACGATTCCATTTAATAGCTGACACATAGCATGGAGAAACTACTTTTCTCATGTGCTCTCTGCTTGATAAACATTGACAAGAATTCCATGTGATATTAAGTGTCAACTGTTGGATCAAGTGGGCTTGATCAATGGTGGGGCATCAACCAGCTAGTTTGCGAGCGAGGAAAGCGCCAATCGTCGGATTGAAGAAAGAGGATTGACGATGGAGAATTAATGAGATAAAGGTTGGAAGAAAGGAAGATGCGAGAACTTTATGAATAGCAGTGTTGTTTTCTTTTCAGTTCTAGGGTAATTGAAGTTTTGCTAATTTTTGGGTAATTTTAGCAATTCTGTTTAGTAGAATATCTAAGTTTGGAGGTAGATGGTTGAAGCTAAAAAGGAAATTGAAGAAGAACTTGCACTTGCGCTTGAGGAAATCGTTTCTAGATTTGAACGATTATCCCTTACACCCGCAACTAGACCACCATTTGTGGTATCAGCGCAACCTACTAACACTGAATAGGATCTCAAGGATCAGAAAAGGAAATCCAACATGGATTTGAGAGTTGGAGGAAGAGGTGATGGTCGAAGGAGAGGAAGACCAATTGTAAATGCTGAAGTGTTGGAAGCTATGCAACAAATGCAAGCTAGATTAGAAGCAATGGAAATGGGAAGAGATGCAGATGCTAGAGATGTCAGTGAACCTGAAGTTTGAGCTACAGAAGAAGAGGAACCTACAGATGTAACCCTTGAAATGAGATTCTTTAAGTTAGTATTGAGATCCACATCTAAACCAAGACTTGAAGTTTCAATTTATATAGGAAGTTTAAGCCCTGAGGAATTAATAGACTGGATTAATGACATGGAGAAATTCTTTGATTATGAAGAAACAAAAGAAGGAAAGAAAGTGAAGTTTGTTGTCACAAAATTGTTGGGTTGTGTTATGTTCTTTCCATGTAGTTAACAGGGCGTTCGAGGGGTACTCGTAACCCCACTTTATGGGGTTTGGGGCAACACCCTGGAAAATTTTGATTTTGGACCCTATGTTAGGTTGGGTGGACGCACCTATGGTTTTGTGCATGATTTTTGCACATGTTTTTTGGACATGATGGTTTTTCAGTCCATGGTATTGGACGCAATGGTTTTTGGTCCATGGTATTGGATGTGATGGTTTTTGGTCCATGGTATTGGATGCTTCGGCATGTATAAATATGTATTATAACAT
>APFE031052110.1:22398-52916 GCA_000404065.3 Pinus taeda
TGCTACCAAGGAAGACCAGGATTGGACAGAGTGTTGGATATTCGTGGCTTTGTTGATGTAGACTGGGCTGGAGATCTGGATCAAAGAAGATCTACAAGTGGGTATGTGTTTAACCTATTTGGAGGTACAGTTAGTTGGATGAGTAAGAAACAATGTGTAGTGGCACAATCAACTACAGAGGCAGAATACATGGCAGCCACTCATGCAAGCAAGGAAGAAGTTTGGCTGCAGAGATTGTGTTCAAGTATGGGGTTAGTACAGGAAGCTATAAGGATAGACTATGACAACCAAAGTGCAATTTTCTTGGCAAAGAACCCTGCATATCATTCAAAGACAAAGCACATTGATGTTCGGTATCACTTTGTGAGGGATATGATAGAAGACCAAAAGGTGTTGCTGGTAAAGGTAGACACTTTGAAGAATATTGCAGATGCATTGACAAAATCTGTGAGCTCTGAGAAGTTCTCCTATTGTAGAGAAACAATGGGCATCTCAGGTCTGGAAAAATAACTAAGCTCTGCTGTGGCCCCCTGTGGAAAGAAAACAACAAGTGGGAGAATTTTGGGTTGTGTTATATTCTTTCCACGTAGTTAACAGGGGATTTGAGGGGTACCTGTAACCCCACTTTATGGGTTTTGGGGCAGTACCCCAGAAAATTTTGATTTTGGACCCTATGTTAGGTTGGGTGGACCCACCTATGGTTTTGTGCATGATTTTTGCACACGTTTTTTGGACGTGATGGTTTTTCGGTCCATGGTATTGGACGCGATGGTTTTTGATCCATGGTATTGGATGCGATGGTTTTCAGTCCATGGTATTGGATGCTTCGGCATGTATAAATATGTATTATAACATTGAAAGGAACGTAATGAAAAATCAAGCTGGTAGTCCCAGTTTTGGGATCCTGTGGGAAAATCTCTGCGTATATGTGTTTTATGTGTTATGCTCTTGCATTGTTTATTTTTCTGTGTTTTAGAATTCGTATGTAAGTAATTTCTATATGGGGTTAAAACCTACAAAAATTGAAAGGACGTGCAACACTTTGGTGGGATGGAGTGCAGGCAGAAAGACGAAGACTTGGTAAGCAACCAATCAAAAATTAAAACAGGATGGTGGCAAAGTTGAAAGGTAAGTTTTTGCCAAGTGATTATCAACAGCCATTATTTAGATAGATGCAGAATCTTAGATAGAGGTCTATGACAGTAAAGGAATACACAGAGGAATTCTACAAAGTGAGAATAAGAGCAGGAAAAATCCAAGATATAGATGAGAAGGTTGCAAGTTATGTAAATGTTCTCAGAATGGAGATCCAAGATGAGATAAGTGTAATATCTCCTAAAATAGTAGAACATGCTTATTAGATGGTATTGAAGGCTGAAGAAAAACTCATGAGGAAGAAATCTGCCAAAAATAGAGGTACGTTCTGAGGAAGGGGAAGTCAAGGTGGTAGAGGAAGGTCTACAACACCTAGAGATGGAGCTAGTAGTAGCTCAATTCAGCATGCACCCATAGGAGGTGATGCAAGTGGCAGAGGGAGTTTTTCCAAAGGAAGAGGAGGCAGAGGCAGAGGAAGAGAAGTCAGATGTTACCGATGTAACAAGCTAGGACACAGAGCCTATGAGTGCCTAGAAAACATAGGAATAAATCAGAGGAATGAAATTGTTGCTAGGACTGAAGAGGAAGCAACAAAGGTAATAGAAGAAGAAAATGTACTAGAGAAATAAGAATATTTGGTAGTTAACAAAGTTTTGTTAAAGCCAACGAAGGAAATTGTTGAACCAACACAAAGAAATACCTTGTTCAGGATTGTGTGCAAGGTTCAAGGGAAATGTTGTCAGATGATAATTGATAGTGGTAGTACAGATAATTTGGTCTCCACAAAAGTGGTGGAGAAGTTGAAATTGAAAACAAAGAAACACCCAACACCTTACAAGGTGTCATGGCTTCAAAAGGCATATCAGTTGATAGTGAATGAGCAATGTGAAGTGGAGTTGCAGTTGGGAAAATGCAGAGACAAAATTCTGTGTAATGTGATGCCTATGGATGTGTGTCACATATTGCTTGGAAGACCTTGGTAGTATGATAGACGAGGTATGCATGATGGAAAGAGGAACACATGCAAATTTAGTAAAGATGGTGTCAATCATACATTGCTACCTATGGAAGAAGAGGATGAATCAAGGAAACCTGATCCAAAGACCCTATTGTTGAGTGGAAAGGGGTACTTGCAACAGATTGAAGAGGATGAGGTAAATTTTGCATTGATTTGCAAACCCAAGGTAACAAAATACTTCCACTAAGATTTCTGATTTACCAATTGAAATTCAAGAGATGCTGGATAGTTATTGTGATATCATTGTAAATGATTTGCCTGATGAGTTATCACCCATTAGAAAAATTAGTCATCATATAGATTTGATTCCAGGAGCAAATCTACATAATAAAGCAGCTTACAGAATGACTCCCACAGAGAATGAAGAAATCAGGAAACAGATTCAGGAATTGTTAGATAAGAGACTGATCAGAGAGAGTTTGAGTCCTTGTGCAGTGTCAATAGTGTTGAGCCCCAAAAAAGATGGAGGCTAGAGAATGTGCACTGATTTAAGAGAAATCAACAAGATAAAAATCAGGTATAGATTTCCTTTACCTAGAATTAAAGATTTTATGGATTTTTTTGAGTGGAGCAAGATATTTTACAAATTTGGATTTAAAAAGTGGTTATCGTCAAATCAGGATTAGAGAGGGAGATGCGTGGAAAACTGCTTTTAAAACAAATGAAGGATTGTACGAATGGATGGTAATGCCTTTTGGGTTATCAAATGCCCCTAGTACATTTATGAGGCTCATGAATGAAGTTTTGAAAGAATTTATTCGTAAATTTGTAATAGTATATATGGATGATATATTAGTTTATAGAAGATCAAAAGAGGAACATGTGAGACATCTAAATTTTGTCTTACAAAGGCAACGGAAAGAGAAGTTACTGTTAAATTTAAAGAAATGTTCATTCATGAAGGAAGAGTTGGTATATTTGGGTTTTATTGGTTTTGTTGATGGGTTAAAGATGGATCCAGAGAAGATCAAGGAAATCTGGGAGTGGCCTTCACCAAAAGTGTCTTTGAGGTAAGAAGTTTTCACGGTCTTGCTAGCTTTTATAGGAAGTTCATAAGAAATTTTAGTAAGATCAATGCTTCTATTATTGACACTATAAAGAAGGACAAAAAGCCATTTAAATGAACTACGGAAGCAGAAAATGGCTTCCAGCTGTTGAAGAGAAAGATTATTGAGAAACCTATTTTGATTTTGCTTGATTTTACTAAACCTTTTCAAGTGAAGTGTGATGCCAGTGGAGAAGCCATTGGAGCCATTTTAAGTCAGGAGGACAGACATATAACTTATTTTAGTGAAAAACTGAATGAGTAAAAGAAGAAATATTCTTCTTATGACAAGGATTTTTATGCAGTGGTGCGGTCTTTGAAGAAGTGGAGGCATTACTTGATGTCTAAGGAGTTCATACTTTATTCAGATAACCATGCATTGCAGTACATTATGTGACAACCAAAGCTTAACAAGAAGCATGCAAAATGGGTAGAATATCTTCAAATTTTTAATTTTGTGTTGAAACATATTACTGACCAATCAAACAAAGTAGCAGATGCCTTAAGTAAAAAAAGCATTTTAGTTCAGGAAAGTCAAATTCAACTGTTGGGTTTTGATTTTCTTAAGGAATTATATGAGAAAGATTTAGAATTTAAAGAGGCATTTGAAGCTTGTAAGAATCCTATTTTGTTAGACAGAAGTAAGTGGTTGGATTATTTCTTGCAAGAAGGACTGTTGTTTAAAAGAAATCAGCTGTGCATCCCAAATTATTCTATGAGAGAAAATTTGATCAAGAAGAAACATAGTGGTGGACTTGGAGGATATTTTGGTGCAGACAATACTTATGAGCAATTGAACCAGTTTTCTTTATGGCCGAAGATGAGATATGAAGTAGAAAAGTATGTGAAGAATTGTAAAGTTTATCAGTATGCAAAGGGAAGGAGCCAAAACATAGGCTTATATGTTCCATTACATATTCCAGATAGACCTTGGGATATGGTAAGTATGGAATTTGTTTTGGGTTTACCAAAAACTCAGAGAGGTAATGATTCAATTTATGTAGTAGTTGACAGATTTCAAAAATGGCACATTTTATTCCATGTTATAAAACCAGTGATGCTACTCATGCTGCAAACTTGTTTTTAAGGAAATTGTATGGTTGCATGGCTTACCTAAGAGCATTGTTTCAGACAGAGATACCAGATTTGTTGGTCATTTTTGGAGGACCTTGTGGAAGAAACTTGGTACTAAACTGAGTTTCAATTCTACTTATCATCCTAAAACTAATGGGAACACTAAAATTGTAAACAGAAGATTGGGTAATCTTCTGAGAAGTCTTGCAGGTGAACATCCAAAACAATGGGATCAAGTTTTGGCACAGGCTGAATATGCTTATAATGATTCTCCTAATAGGAGTACAAGGTAGAGTCCATTCCATATAGTATATGGAATACACCCAAGAGGAGTGTCTCAATTAAGAGATTTTGGTAAAGCTGAAATGAGGAGTGCTCAAGGAGAAGATTTTGCTTCTGAGATTCAAGTAATACATGAATAGGTAAAACAATAGTTATAGGACAACAACACAAAGTACAAGAATGGGGAAGATTTGAAGAAGAGAGAATTTAATTTTGAAGTTGGAGATTTGGTTTTGGCACATCTAAGGAAGGAAAGATTTCCAAAAAGGGAGTATAACAATTTAAAATTAAAGAAAATTGGACCAGGCAGAGTCTTAAAGAAATTTTCTGCAAATGCATATGAAATTGAGTTACCCCGTGGTATTGGAATATCTCCAATTTTCAATGTTGATGATTTGTACAAGTATGAAAAGGGACAAGAAGATGACACAATAGAAGACAAGGAAGAACAAGAGGTGGATTGAGTAAAATAGTTACCTACAACAAAGGTATTGCAGCCATAGAAGATATTGGATAAGAGAGTGTTTAAAAGAATAAGGGGACAAGAGTATTTTCAGTGCTTGGTCAAGTGGAAAGATAACCCAATTGCTGATGCTACCTGGGTGACAGATGCCATGCTATAGAAGTTGGGAATTTCTGTAGAAGAGCTCATGGACAGGAGCGCATGAAGAATTTTGTCCTCTGGAGTCTGATGCAGGAGCAGGAGGCTTGAAGACAAAAGTCTTCGTTTTTATTCCAAAAATCCAAAAAAATTTACAAGCAAAGGAGTGATGTCCTTTAGCTGTCATTTTACAAAGTCTTCTAGATAGGATTTGAGCTAGAATATAGGTATTTGAATGATTTTGTAATTAATCCAAGTAGTTTAGACTTAGTGGAGATTCTCGAGGAGAATATCAAGCAGTTAGGTATTTATCTAGGATTAGATAGATTCGATCCATTGATTGAGCATCAGATTGTTGGACGTAAGGTATTTATGTAAGTTTTGAAATATTGTAAGAGGATTTCATTGGATTTGGCTAATTAGACTGTAAAAGAATTGAAATATCTTTGTATCTCTGTGTGTTCTATGCATGAAAGGTTAAATACCAGAGGTTGAATTCCTTCGAAATATCTTTATGTATTGTTGAATTCCAATTTGGCCTGTAAAATTAGAGTTCTGTATGATCTGGTGCTATCACGTTAATTTCTCATTCACGTTGTATTAAGTTAAATCAAATTTGTTTCAAACCACAGAGCTTTAGTTATCTAAGCCCCGAATTCCATAGAGAAGAGCTAAACCTGGCAGAAGAACTAAAATCATAGTGGAAGGAGAAAAGTCTGATAAATTCGCGAGGGGACACGAAGAAGCCTAGAACCGTTAGATCTACGGTATTTGTGTGCAAACAAGCACTGGAGTTAAATAGGGGAGTAAAGTGGTCTTCGTAGGTGAAATCTGTTTTTGCGCAAGCTCAAGGAGGTAAGCGGTATTTTGGGATAGTCACCCGATTCCATTTAGTAGCCAACATGTAGCACGGAGAAATTACTTTTCTGGCGTGGTCTCTGCTTGATAAACATCGACAAGAATTCCACGCAATATTAAGCATCAACCATTGGATCAAGCGAGCTTGATCAATGGTGGGGATCAACCGGCTAGTTTGCAAACGGGGAAAGCAATCGCCAACCGTCGGATTGAAGAAAGAGAATCGATGGTGGAGAATTAATGCGATAAAGGTTGGAACAAAGGTAGATGCGAGAAGTTTATGAACATTGGTGTTTTTTTCCTTTCGGTTTCGGGGTAAGTGAAGTTCTTCTAATTTTCGGGTAATTTTAGAAATTTTGTTGTT
Organism: Pinus taeda; assembly: GCA_000404065.3. Classification (NCBI taxonomy): domain Eukaryota; kingdom Viridiplantae; phylum Streptophyta; class Pinopsida; order Pinales; family Pinaceae; genus Pinus; species Pinus taeda. The sequence goes on from APFE031052110.1 coordinate 28,736, forward strand.
TAAGTAGAATATCTAAGTTTGGAGGTGGATGAATGAAACTAAAAAGGAAATTTAAGAAGAACTTCCACCTGTGCTTGAGGAAATCATTTCTAGATTTGAACGATTATCCCTTACACTTGCAACCAAACCACCATTTTTCCTTTGGACTTCTTAAGGTATTTGATATGTCAGGAGAGTACTCATCACTTCGTTGCTCATTTGAACTATTAGGAGATTCATGTGAATTGTAATCCACCATTATGCTAGTCATCTTTGATACTTTTCTTCCTGGAAACATGCCACGCTAGATAAGGGAATATAAACATAATAAACATACCTTAGTGAAGTTTAGGGGAGGTTATCTCATCTGCAAAATCAATTCGGATTAGCATGATACATATATATATACATAATCATATCAATATGTTGACATCATGAATGATAATACTAACTGCATACAATGACCTCTTGCATGATAACCATAATCGTGACAATGCATGCATAATGACATGTATCTAGCCCATCCAGTCCAAGCATTTGAACCATGCTTTGATACCACCCTATGATATTAGCTATCAGCCAAAGTGAACAAAACCCTCTCTAATGCCACCTTGTAACCACCACCTCCCACATTTACCCAATTTCATTGGTTTTCCAGGCTAAACATGAGACAAAGAGTTACTATGACATGAACCAACCTCCAAACTTCCATTATGGAAGTGGGGCCGATAATTGACAACTTATAGACATCCCCAAGGCTTACAAGATACTCAGGGGCCAAAGAACCACCCAGCTAACCAAACCCTAACCTAGATAACATTTTTACTGACGTGGTCCCACAACCACATGCACAAGACTGCAAGGGTGCAATTATTACCCCCCAATCGCATGCACAATCTTCCTTCCTTGTGGTTATAGCCCAAAATTTCTTGTTCAAAGGGTGCGGTCCCAAGATCTTAGACACTTTTCTAGGCCAACTTCGAGACCGCTGCCCATAAATGCCTATAACTTCTCAGAGTGATAAATGGCATAATGACAATGTTATTCATACAAAGCTAGAACAATAACTTTACTTGACCAGGCCTAACCAAGACAGTCATTTTGTCAAACATATGGTGAAAATATAATCTACAGGTCATGAACGCATGTCTAACCATAGGAGTCTTAACCTTATCTGATAATCATCAAGAAGGTATAATGCCCTCTCATAATAACTGATATAACACTTGTTAGCCCATGCATTCCTTAACCATCAAATAGTTATCAAATCTTGAATAAAACATATCTAGAGCACATAACCAGATCCTGAATAACCAATCCATGCTTCTAATGAACATATAACCATATTATTAGCCATTACGTAACAACCATCCAGTCATCTTAATAATAAGTACAAGTGCTCATAGATTACAATAGGAAAATAACTCTTATTAACGTATGAAAAAACCAACTAAGTTAGGGACTTCCATGTACTAGTCAATATATTGGACTAAACCAAATATTTCTTTCATCCAGTCACCCCCATGCCATATTCCAAGCATGAATGTTGGATCTCAAGACATAAATAACTAGGGATTCTCGGACAGGGAAAATTTTAAGGATGGAAGTTTATCTTAAAGTTTAGCAACCTTAGCAAATCTTACTAGTCCCTAGTATCCAAATTTTAAATTTTTTGATGATAATTTTGTAAACATGTTTAGATTACTAATTATTTTATATTACAAAATATATAATATTGACGATTTTTAAGGTAAAATAATTTTATACTATAAAATTTGGGAAAATTCATTTTTAGAAAAATGGAAATTGCCAAATCTTTTGTTTGGAAAAATCACGGAATATTAACCCACCTGTGAATATTAGCCCCTAAAATTTTCGTTATTCCTAGAGATTAAACTACCTCCACCCTCAGGCTACTGTCATCTCGCCAAAACCTATTAAGAGATCACAAAGCCCGAAACAAGCTTGGATGCCTCAAAGTTAATTCACCATTACCTCTACAAAGTTTCCTATATAAACTCACCTGTCAAGGGCTTCCCAAATATTAAACAACCTCCACCCCCAACCCTTGGGAATTTTCTTGAGACCACCTCGCCTGGCTCCAAAACCTTCTGAAAATCCAAACCTCAACCAGAAAAGAATCCCATCACACCATGGTTATCTAGGAAATGGAAAGGAAATATTGAAACTACTATCAAACCGACAAAACCCATGTTAATGACAACAAATGAACAAAATACACAAATGCATGTACCATGCATTCACAAATCAAGTAGGAAATGACACATGCAACTTGTTACCTGCAAAATCCTCCTGTTGAAATTGGTTGATCCTTGCCTGTCCTTTGCTTTCATTTTCCTTCCTTTGTTTTCCTTTCTCCATTGTTTGAGTGCTCTAAGAATTCTCTAAGTCTGCAAGAGTATGAGTGAATAGAGAGCGCTCCAAAATTGAGCTGACAACAACTGTGACGTAATCCCCATAAGCCTTTTTATCATTAAGGACACTATTTTATTCATTTTTTTCTATTTTACTTCAATTTTTCTCTCATGAAAATATGTGACCTTTCATCTCCCTTTTCTGATATTTTCCTTTATTTTAAAAAATAAATGTCAATTAATGCTTCTTTTCTTTTCCAATGCCTTTGTCAATTTCCTTAGCCATAATAAACCAAAAGTGATACCCACTATAGTGATTTTCCCAACATTCAACTTGGAATACTTGTCCAATGACCTTGGTATTATTCATTTATCTTTATTAACTTTATTACATGAAATTTTAGCTTGGGGTTGTTACACCTCATTAACTATTGATCCAGGACTTTAATCATAGCTCAAAATTCAAAGTGTTCAAAAGAGTGCCAAACCTGAATGACTGAATAGATCTTGTCTTCCTGATTCCGGCCCCGTGGATGGTTCAAAAAAATGACACCGTATGAAGAAGTTATCGCCATTTGAAAAAGTCCAATAAATTGCAATTTCCAAGAATAAATGATTTTTGGAAAATATTAAAAAAATAATATTCCAAGGAATATTCCCTATAATATTTCCCGAAATATTCCTTTTGGCCGATTAATTAGGAGCTGACATGTGGCAAGCCTAAATGCTGCCACGTGGCCCTAGAATGACATGTCAAAATTTATTAGGTCCAACGAAATCGAACCCGTGACCTCCGACTCGCTAAACAAGCACGCTACCAACTCTGCTAACCATTGTTATTTAATATTTATGGGCCCCGGGTTATATTTATGTTGTAATGGTCGGAGGCTTGAGGGTTAGGACCACCAGTGGTCTTACCTGCCAGTGGTCTCGAAAGACTGGTCACATTAGCGCGGGGTAAACCGTGGCCATCAAAACCGCCCGACTTACCAACCTTATCCTTAACCACCGGTGTGACCGCCCCATATGCATGTCGAGACACTTATGTAACAATCAGCCCAACAGTTAATTTTGGCGAAGAGGAGAAATTTAGGGATTTTCCCAAAAACTACATATAACTGCAATTAACAAGATTTAGTGGAGGATCTCTAGGAGATAATGATTAAATTCACTCCAGAAGTTATTTTAGACCTATGAGAGTGAAACAAGAGGCTAGCTACACTAATTGAGGCCTTCTGAAGTGAATGGAATAATCTAGAGAAGTTGAAGAAGCCATCTCCAAGGAGATTTTCATCCAGGGAGATTTTGGAGCTCACGGCCACCAGGGGTTGGAGGCAGTTGCAGGAGCTATTAGTATCCGTTCACCAACAATCATTCAGAATGTAATGAGCCTTCTAAATCCATTGCAAGGGTTTAAAAAATCATCTGAAGACTTCTAAAGGCAGAGATGCTACATGGAAGTTTCAGGCAACCTAGTGCCAACCTTGGAGGAAGGCTTAGATCGGGGATTCAGTGCTCATTTTGAGCAAATGAACAATCTATTGTTGATGTTTGATATATGTTGGAGATAGTAGAAGAGATTTAGAGATAGTTGAAGAATTCTGAAGGAGTCAGTGCCATCAAGAAGCTCAGGGAAGCTTAGTGCATCGATTGAAGGAATCAAGTCTAATGGATCTTAGATCTGTTTGCAGAATGATGACAACCATGACAGGGATTTAGATGGTTTTCTAAGCCCATTGGTTGAGTCAATAAACATTGGAGTTGAGTGTGGAATTTGTAAAAGAATTGAAGCGATAATCCCAAAGAGCCATGTCAAATTGACAAAATCTCAAGGAGACGTAGCCCACGATATTCGAGTGAACTCCTAGACTAAATTTGCTGTTATGTGTTGATGTTTATTTGCTGCATTATATGGCTGTTATGTGTGTTTAATATCAACACAAACAAATCAAATTAAAGCACTTAAACATTTAAAAACAAACAAAGACATACACCTATTTCAAGTACTTAATTCCGCAATTGTCAACATAAGCTAGATCAAATAATTGTTAAGCTTTGGGGTGAGAGGTTCTTGTAAGCATAACAAGATGTTAAATCCTAATTTCAGATAAAGTGGTATTAGAGAAGGATGCTTGATTGACAGAGAAAAAGACTGCTTGTTTGACTTGATAGGTGTTTAAATAGTACAAAGGATTCTACTGTTTGATTGTTTGTAAATTGACTATTGTTTGAGTTTGCAAAGGTGAAGGGAAAGCTACTGATAAGCTAAGTCTAGGAGAGGAAAAGAAGGAGGAAGGGCTGAATGCATTCTCCTTACCCAAAGGACCTCAAGACAATTCTTGAAGCATAAGAGGGTTTGTTTGCAAAAGGCTACTTGAATAACAATTTGATTTTACTGCCATCTAGTTCAAAAAAATTTCATTAGTTCTTTGAAAGCTTTGTGAATTTTGTTGAATTTGTTTTGTTCATTTTGATAATGACAACTTCTATAAGTGAGTTTTCCAAATCCTCCTCTTTCACAAGATTATTTGATGAAGACATGAAGTGATACTTGTTCATCATGATGGATATGGTGAGAGAAATGAGTACCGAACTTCGAGAGTAGTTGAATTCCATGAAGGAAGAGAAGCAGTTGCTTTCTGACAAATTGCAGGAAATAGAGAGACATCTTCATATTTCAAATATGAATCTGGAAAGGATGCATGAGTTGGAGACACTTAACTCCTTGCTGCCAAAGAAGCCTTAGTCAAGTATAAGCTTGAAGAAGAGGTAAACAATGCTAGTTTGTCTTCAATTTCCTCTAAGAATGTTTATGTTGGTTCTTTTGAAAAACATACAAGATGCATAAGGTCCAAGTTAATGTCCAAAATGGGCTATGAAGGAAAAGGATTGGGCAAACATGAAAAGGGTATTTCTAAGCCAATAATGGTTGAAGAAAGGCCTAAGTATTTGGGTCTTGGCTATGGACAATCTTATGGAGAAAGTTCCAAAGCAAACATGAAGGCAATTGAAATAGTTCCTAGAAGGCATTTCATTTCAGGTTCCCTACCTCAAGTTTCTAAAGATTGTATTATTGGGGGATGAAATTGTTTGAAACATCATTTGTAGGAAGAAGATGTACATAAACATACACTTGAACTAGAAAGTTGTGAAAGCTCTGAAACCATTGAAGGGATTGATGGTGTTCCAAAGGGAGCTACTTCTTTATTTGATTCACCTCCTCATGAAGGTAATGAAGGTGAAAGAGAAAGGTATACATATGATTTTCATCACACTTCTTTTGATTATGTTAAGCATGATAAATTTCCACATAAGCATTGGAAAAGAATTGCATGTTCCTTTTGTGGTTTGGTTAACCATAGTGTTTCTAGATGTTTGAAGAGAATGGCCACATACATGAAACTTTTGAAGGAAAGAAGGAAAGAAGCCAAAGGTCCATTGGACAAGGCAAATTATGCTATCAGGAAGATGAACATGTGTTGTACTTATTTCCATAAGCAAGGACATATTGCTGGAAGGTGTTGGAATCTGAATCCAACAATGCTTCCACAAAATTTGAAGAAAGTGGAGAAAGAGTATGGTAATAATGGAAAGGAAGTTTCCATAATTGCTGTGATTCAGGATGATCCACATGCAGTTAAAGGAAGCACCTTTGGTGTGGATTGGTAAGAAATGGTTAGAGTTCTTATCTAATTAAAGTTACATGTCTTTTGATGAGAACATAAATGTGTCACATCTATTTGCATTTCTTTGCTAATGGAATTCAAGTTGCACGATGGGAAATTTGAGTATGTAGACTCACTTTATTGCAGCAAAATTATATTCATTTCAGCTTTGAAGGTACATGTACATGTGGTCGAGGATCTTGTACTTATGATTGTACTTAAGAGAAAGTTGAAGAATCGAACACATGCATGAGGATGGAATGTATGAACACAAGGATGCTAATGGTTTCCTTGTATTTGAACATGTATGTAATTGACTTGATGGAAAGCTAACAACCATGATATTGTTTTGTTTAAACATGCATGTAATTTCATGTCGACTTGGAAAAGTTGATTTGGTCTCCAAGATTGTAAAAGGGAGATACTGATGAAGTGTTTCATCTTTGTAAAAGAATCATTAAAATTATTTTTCTACATGCTTGACTTGAAGGGTCAAATGTTTGAAAAGGCATGATTTTTGTCGTCTTAGGATTTACTCAATCACTTGTATACAAGATGTAAGGACATGATGATGATTCACATGATGTGAAATTTGTTTCTTTTGATGGAGCAAGAATTTATGTCGTTAAGTTGTTTTCTTGTATTTTGACATCATCTAATAAAGGAGAATTGCAGCAACAAAGGTCACCATGGAAGTGGCTTGGAAGCAATGTTCAGCTACCTTCTATACATTCTAAATGAGTTCAAGGAAGAAAATTCTTTACAGGAGGACAAGTGCATCCAGGAAGGGAAGCATCGACTACCTTTGAGATTTGGTTCAAAGACACCTGCCATGTAAGAAAGTGTATGAAGGTTGAAAGAAGAGGGTACTGTACTCTCATCTACTGTTCAGATCAGTATATCAATCTTTTGGGGTCCAAAAGATTCCCAATGGGAAGGAGTGATTAGATATTAATCCAGGACTTTAATGACAGCTCAAAAGTCAAAGTGTTTGAAAGAGTGTTGAACCTGAACAACTGGATAAATATCTTCTTCCTAATTCCGGTGCCACGGACAGTTTGAAAAAATGACACCATATGAAGAAGTTATTGTCATTTGAAAATGTCTAGTAAACTGCAATTTCCAAGAATAAATGATTTTTGGAAAGTATTAAAGAAAGAATATTCCAAGGAATATTCGTTGGAATATTCCCCAAAATATTCCTTTTGGCTGACCAATCAGGAGCTGACATGTGTCAAGCCCGAAGTCCACCATGTGGCCCTGGAATGACATGTTAAAATTTTGTTGGGTTCGATGGAATCGAACATGTGACCTCCGTCTGGCTAAACAAGCATGTTACCAACTCCGCTAACCATTGTTTCTTAACAGTTATGGGTCTCGAGTTATATTTATGTTGTGATGGTTGGAGGCTTGAGGGTTAGGACCGCTAGCGGTCCCCAAAGACTAGTCACATTACTGCGGGGTAAATAGTGGCCATCAAAACCGCCTGACTTACCAACCTTATCCCTAATCGCTGGTGTGACTGCCCCATATGTATGCTGAGACAATTATGTAATAGTTAGCTTGATGATTAAGTTTGGTGGAGTGGAGAAATTTAGGAATTTTTCCAAATTTAACTACAGATAACTACAGTTAACCAGTTTTAGTGGAGGATCTCTAGGAGATAATGATTAAATGCACTCCAGAAGTTATTTTCAACCTAAGAGAGTGAAACAAGAGTTTGGATAGGCTAATCGAGGCCTTTTGAAGCCAATGGAATGGTCAAGAGAAGCTGAAGAAGCCATCTTCAAGGAGATTTTCATCTAGGGAGATTTGGAGCTCAAGGCCACCAAGGGTTGGAGGTAGTTGCAGGAGCTACCAGTATCCGTTCTCAGTGAACCAATAGTCATTCTTGAATATAATGAGCCTTTTGAATCCATTTCAAGGGTTTACAAAAGCATCTGAAAACTTCTAACGGCTGAGATGCTACAGGGAACTTTCAAGCATCCTAGTGCCAACCATGGAGGAAGGCTTAGATTGGGGATGCAGTGCTCATTTTGAGCAAGTGAATAGTCTATTGTTGATGTTGGATATGTGTTGGAGACATTATAAGAGGTTTTAGAGATAGTTGAAGAATTATGAAGGAGTTGGTTTCATCAAGAAGCTCAGGGAAGCTCATTGCACTGATTGAAGGAATCAAGTCTAAGGGATCTTAGATCTATTTGCATAATGATGACAACCATGATAGGAATTTAGATGGTTTTCTAAGCCCATTGGTTGAGTCAATAACCATTGGAGTTGAGTGTGGAACTTGTAAAATAATTGAAGCCATAATCCCAAAGAGCCAAGTCAAATTGACAAAAACTCAAGAAGACGTAGCCCACGATATTCGGGTGAACTCCTAGACTAGATTTGCTGTTATGTGTTGATGTTTATTTGCTGCATTATATGGCTGTTATGTGTGTTTAATATCAACAAAAACAAATCAACTTAAAGAACTTAAACAATTAAAAACAAACAAAGACATACACCTGTTTCAAGTACTTAATTCCACAATTGTCAACATAAGCTAGATCAAATAATTGTTAAGCTTTGGAGTGAGAGGTTCTTGTAAGCATAATAAGATGTTAAACCCTCATTTCAGATCAAGTGGTATCAGAGCAGGATTCTTGATTGACAGAGCAAAATATTGCTTGTTTAACTTGATAGGTTTTTAAACAGTACAAAGGATTCTATTGTTTGATTGTTTGTAAACTGATTATTGTTTGAGTTTGCGAAGGTGAAGGGAAAGCTAGTGATAAGCTAAGTCCAGGAGAGGACAAGAAGGAGGAAGGGCTATAGGCATTCCCATTATCCAAAGGACCTCAAGACAATCCTTGAATCATAATAGGGTTTGTTTGCGAAAGGCTGCTTGAATAAGAATTTGATTTTACTGCCATCTAGTTCAGAAATTTGTCATTAGTTCTTTGAAAGATTTGTAAATTTAGTTGAATTTATTTTATTAATTTTGATAATGACAACTTCTACAAGTGAGTTTTCCAAATCGTCCTTTTTCACACAATTCTTTGATGAAGACAAGAAGTGAGACTTGTTCATCATGATGGATATGGTGAGAGAAATGAGTACCGAACTTCGAGAGTAGTTGAATTCCATGAATGAAGAGAAGCAGTTGCTTTCTGAAAAATTGCAGGAAATGGAGAGACAACTTCATATTGCAAATATGGATCTAGAAAGGATGCATGAGTTGGAGACACAACTCCTTGCTACCAAAGAAGCCTTAGTCAAGTATAAGCTTGAAGAAGAGGTAAACAATTCTAGTTTGTCTTTAATTTCCTCTAAGAATGTTTATGTTGGTTCTTTTGAAAAACATACAAGAGGCATATGGTCCAAGTTAATGTCCAAAATTGGTTATGAAGGAAAAGGATTGGGCAAACATGCATAGGGTATTGTTGAGCCAATAATGGTTGAGGAAAGGCCTAAGTATTTGGGTCTTGGCTATGGACAATCTTATGGAGAAAGTTCCAAAGCAACCATGAAGGCAATTGAAATAGTTCCTAGAAGGAGTTTCATTTCAGGTTCCCTACCTCAAGTTTCTAAAGATTGTATTCTTGGGGAATGCAATTGTTTGAAACATAATTTGTAGGAATAAGATGTACATAAATGTACACTTGAATCAAAAAGTTGTGAAAGCTCTAAAACCATTGAAGGGATTGATGGTGTTCCAAAGGGAGCTACTTCTTCATTTGATTCACCTACTCATGAAGGTAATGAAGTTGAAAGAGAAAGCTTTAAATCCGATTTCCATTACACTTCTTTTGATTATGTTAAGCATGATAGATTTCCACATAAGCATTGGAAAAGAATTGCATGTTCCTTTTGTGGTTTGGTTAACCATAGTGTTTCTATATGTTGGAAGAGAATGGCCACATACAAGAAACGTTTCAACGAAATAAGGCAAGTACCCAAAGGTCCATTGGAAAAGGAAAATTATGCCATCAAGAAGATGAACATGTGTTGTACTTATTGCCATAAGTAAGGACATATTATTGAAAGGTGTTGGACTTTGAATCCAACAATGCTTCCACAAAAATTGAAGAAAGTGGAGAAAGAGTATGGTAAGAATGGAAAGGAAGTTTCCATAATTGCTGTGATTCAGGATGATCCACATGTTGATATCGATGTGCAGTTAAAGGAAGCACCTTTGGTGTGGACTGGTAAGAAATGACTAGAGTTCTTATCTAATTAAAGTTACATGTCTTCTGATGAGAAAAGAAATGTGTCACATCTATTTTCATTTCTTTGCTAATGAAATGCAAGTTGTGGGATGGAAAAGTTGAGTATGTAGACTCATTTTATTGCAGCAAAATTATATTCATTTCATCTTTGAAAGTACATGTACATGTGGTCGAGGATCTTGTACTTATGATTGTACTTAAGAGAAAGTTGAAGAATCGAACACATGCATGAGGATGGAATGTATGAACACAAGGATGCTAATGGTTTCCTTGTATTTGAACATGTATGTAATTGACTTGATGGAAAGCTAACAACCATGATATTGTTTTGTTTAAACATGCATGTAATGTCATGTTGACTTGGAAAAGTTGATTTTGTCTCTAAGATTGTAAAAGGGAGATACTGATGAAGTGTTTCATCTTTGTAAAAGAATTATTAAAATTCCTTTTGTACATGCTTGACTTGAAGGGTCAAATGTTTGAAAAGGCATGATTTTTGTCGGCTTGGGATTTAGTCGACCATTTGTATACAAGATGTAAAGACATGTTGATGACTCACATGATATGAAATTTGTTTCTTTTGATGGAGAAAGAATTTATGTCGTCAAGTTTTTTTCTTGTATTTTGACATCATCTGCTGAAGGAGATTTGCAGCAACAAAGGTCACAATGGAAGTGGCTTGGAAGCGATGTTCAGCTACCTTCTGTACATTCTGAATGAGTTCAAGGAAGATAATTCTTAACAGGAGGACAATCGCATCCAGGAAGGGAAGCATTGACTACCTTCAAGATTTGGTTCAAAGGCACCTGCCATGCAGGAAAGTCTATGAAGGTTTAAAGAAGAGGAAACTGTACTCTCATCTACTGTTCAGATCAGTATATCAGTCTTTTGGGGTCCAAAAGCTTCCCAATGGGGAGGAGTGATCAAACATTGATCCAGGACTTTAATGATAGCTCAAAATTCAAAGTGTTCGAAAGAGTGTCAAACTTGAACGATTGGATAGATCTCGTCTTCTTGATTCCAGCGCCGTGGATGGTTCAAAAAATTGACACCGTATGAAGAAGTTATCGCCATTTGAAAATTTCTAGTAAACTGAAATTCTGAAGAATAAATTATTTTTGGAAAATATTAAAAAAGGAATATTCCTTTTGGCCAACCAATCAGGAGTTGACACGTGGCAAGCTCGGAGGCTATCACGTGGCCCTCGAATGGCATGTTAAAATTTTGTTGGGTTCGACAGAATTGAACCCGTGACCTACGTCTGGCTAAACAAGCATGCTACCAACTCCATTAACCATTGTTTCTTAATAGGTATGGATCTTGGGTTATATTTATGTTGTAATGGTTGGAGGCTTGAGGGTTAGGACCGCCAACAGTCCCCAAAGACTGGTCACATTACCGTAGGGTAAACCGTGGCCATCAAAACCGCCCAACTTACCAACCTTATCCCAAAACGCTGGTGTGACTGCCCCATATGCGCGCTGAGACAATTATGTAACAGTCAACCCAACGGTTAAGTTTGGCGAAGCGGAGAAATTTAGGGATTTTGCCAAATTTAACTACAGATAACTGCAGTTAACCAGATTTAGTGGAGGATCTCGAGGAGATAATGCTTAAATGCACTCTTGAAGTTATTTTCTACCTAAGAGAGTGAAAAAAGAGTTTAGCTAGGCTAACTTAGGCCTTCTGAAGCCAATGGAATAGTCGAGAGAAGCCGAAGAAGCCATCTTCAAGGAGATTTTCATCCAGGGAGATTTTGGAGCTCAGGGACACGAGGGGTTGGAGTCAGTTGCAGGAGCTATCAGTATCCATTCTCAACAAACCAATAGTCATTCCTGACAATGAGCCTTTTGAATCCATTGCAAGGGTTTACTGAAGCATCTGAAGACTTCTAAAGGTCGAGATGCTACAAGGAAGTTTCAGGTAGCCTAGTGCCAACCGTGGAGGAAGGCTTAGATCGGCGATGTAGTGCTCATTTTGAGAAAATGAACAGTCTATTGTTGATGTCTGATATGTGTTGGTGACAGTAGAATAGGTTTCAGAGACAGTTGAGGAATTCTAAAGGAGTTAGTGCCATCAAGAAGCTTGGGGAAGCTCAATGCACCGATTGAAGGAATCAAGTCTAAGGGATCTTAGATCTGTTTGTAGAATGATGACATCCATGATAGGGATTTAGATGGTATTCTAAGCCCATTGGTTCAATCAATAACCATGGAGTTGAGTGTGGAACTTGTAAAAGAATTGAATCCATAATCCCAAAGATCCAAGTCAAATTGACAGAAGCTCAAGGAGACATAGCTCACGATATTCAGGTGAACTCCTAGATAAAATTTGTTATTATGCATTGATGTTTATTTTTGGCATTATATGGTTTTTATGTGTGTTTAATATCAGCATAAACAAATCAACTTAAAGAACTTAAACAGTTAAAAAGAAACAAAGACATACACCTGTTTCAAGTACTTAATTCTGCAATTGTCAACATAAGCTAGATCAAATAATTGTTAAGCTTTAGAGTGAGAGGTTCTTGTATGCATAACAAGATGTTAAACCCTCATTTCATATCAATGCCCTTCTCAGATTTACAACCCCCCTAGAGCCAACTTGAGCTCTATCTCAACACTGCCTAATTTGAAGAGCAGGAGTAGGCATAGCCAGAATGTCGCCCTTCAAATTTAGACATTTAATACCTTTTGTCACCTCTCGTACCATAACTACATACAACAAACAATGTTGAAGAAAACATTCTCTAGTAGTTATTGTAGTATACCTAGGGGGGATAATATGGGGTACAGAGAGAGGTACCCAAGGGAATAATGCGATGTAATAATGTAATAAATAAATGGGCCATATTTAATAAATAAAGTGGTTAGCCCACATTATCTAAGGGACCACAAGTAGTTAGGAAATAATGTGATAAGCCCATTGTAGTCGATGCATGGTATTGAGAGACCCATTGTATTGTATTTATGAAGCCTATATAGAAGCTAGAGACTCTCCATTGAGTGATGTCAAGTATTGTTGTATTGACAAGGATATGGCTTGTGCAGTATTATCCTTCCTTAAGGAGTGATTGTATTGTGTTACCCCACCTCAAGTAATAAATAGAAGTATTTATATCTTATTTGTATATTGGTTCTTGGATTTATCTTATTAGATAATCTATTATATTTGTAGGTCATATCTACTACAAGTGGTATTAGAGCAGTTTCTTGGGAAAAGCAGGGATAATATTTTTTTCCTTTTTTTGCAAGAATGTTTTGGGGAAATAGTGGGTGACAAGTTTTCATATCAGATATAAAAAATTTTGTGCAAAATTTAAAAAAAATTGCATATATGTAGTCCTTGTGAAACAATACCCCATTTCAAAAACCAAATCGCCTGAATCAGAGCCTGGATAGAGGAGATATCGTTGATTCAAAATAAACTATTTTAAAGAATATTTAACAAAAAATCGTGGACGATAGATATCCAGACATTTTTTTGATATATTTGTGTAGAATTTCAAACAAATAATTGCGGACCTCAGGTCCTCTCAAAAAACACTGAATTTAAAAAAAAATCAGTCGAACCAGAGTCTGGATGAGGGAGATATCACTGATTTAAAATCATCTATTTTTTTCATAGTTTTTTGTGATGGTCGGATAGTTGCAACGCAGATATGAGTTTTCAGAGTGCCTAGATCACAATTTTCAACCACACGGGAAGATGAAGAACGATCATTCCATTTATGAAAATAGGCTATAATAAGGATTTTGAGCTATATTAACTGAGTTGTGCCCATTTTAAATTTTCTCGCAAAGTAACTAATTTTCTCTAAAACCCTCACTCTATTTTATGGGTTCTCGAAGGCTATTTTTTTATAGGAAATACAGATCTTCATACTATTGAATAATAAATAACTTATAAGAAATCACAATGTCCAATAACTTGGAGCTATGGAGCATGGAATGAATCCAAGGATGAGGTTTCCATATGGTGGAAGTCACTTAACCATGATCAAAGAGGGGAAATTTCCGATGAAGAGGTTGAAAATGTTCTTTTGAACAAGTGGTCTCATGCTAGGAAGAAAGATAATAAGATCCATAAAGGGTTATTTTCTGCTAATATTTCCATATTACAGGTTCATAGAAGTATTCAAAAAGAGAACATCATTGTGTTTATCAATACTAGTTGCAAGCATAATTTTATCAATGTTAATTTGGCTAAATAATTGCAAGTTCTAGAAAAACACATTGAAAACACACATGTTGATAATCAGGATGTTTAAATTTATTAATATTTGAATATTTCTATGAATAATTATGTGTTGCATTCTGATTTTTATGCTTCAAAACATGGTTGATGTGGATTTTGTTTTGGGATACCCTTGGATGGAATCTGTTCGTACTATCAATATTAATGTGCAAAAGAAATTCCTAAGATTTGGTATAAAAAGAAGAAAATTAACTTGCAGGATATTTCCATCAATAAATAGGTAGAGTCCAAGGAGGCCCAAACAAAAAACTCTACAAGTACTAACACATTAGATGAGGAGTCCATGGTGGAAGTAATCATGGAAGAAAAGCAACAGAAGCAAGTACCACAAAAGGAACCTGATACCACTCAAGCTCCACTAGGTGGGGAATTGAAGCAAGATACACCATCAGTTAAAACTTTATCATATCACCACCTACACCACCCAACAAGACAACAACCAACAAGGTGGAAAAGAATTAGCAACAAGGAATACAATCCCTAGAAGACACATAGAGAGGTGTGATGTTCCACCCACAACACATCAACATAGAGGAACCACAATAACCAACTTCCATATGTAGCAAGTGAGGCACTAGATAGATCAAGTGTTCACATTTCTCTTTGATGGATAGATGCACGTGCATGGTACTAGTGGACTACTCTTTTGAGTAGATCTTATTATTTGTGTTCTTCTCATGTTTTAGGGTAGCAACATGATTAAAGGGTGGAATGTAGTATACCTAGGGGGGATAGTATGAGATATAGAGGGAGTTACCTAAGGGAATATTGTGATGTAATAATGTAATAAATAAATGGGCCATAGTTAATAAATAAATTGGTTAACCCGCATTATGAAAAGGACCACAAGTAGTTAGGAAACAATTTGTTAAGCCCATTGTATTGGATGTATGGCATTGAGATACCCATGGTAATTACGCATGGTATTGTATATATGAAGCCTATATAGAGGTTAGAGACTCTCTATTGAGGGATGTCAAGTATTGTTGTATTGACAAGCATATGGCTTGTGGAGTATTCTCCTTCCTTAAGGAATGATTATATGGCATTAACCTACCTCAAGGATCTGATTAATAAAGAGAAACATTTCTATCTTATTTGTGTATTAGATCTTGGATTTATTTTATTAGAGAATTTATTATATTTGCAGTTCAGATCTACTACAATTATAGTAACATGCATGCCTCCAAAAACTTTGATGCCTGAAATTCGATCCAAGCATGTGTGACATGCTCATAGAAGTCTAATGTTGTATGGGTGGGGAGGATATGACCCCCACCATTCCCTCACTTCTCCTAGTTATCACCCCCATTGGGGAAATCTTATTATTATCCAGGATGTTTGAGAGATGATCTATATCACTCTAGCTCATAGGAGGTAGGCATGATGAGGCTACATCAAACTTAGATTACTTTGTATGTTTTAGCCCCGTCTAGAAATTACCCGCATAAGAATTCTAAAACACAGAAAATAAATAATGCTAGAGCATAACACGTATAACACATAGACATAGAGATTTTCCCTTGGATCCCAAAATCGGAACTACCAGTTTGATTTTTCATTATATTCTTTTCAATGTTACAATACATATTTATACATGCCGAAGCATCCAATACCATGGACTGAAAACCATCGCGTCCAAAACCATGGAGTAAAAAACCATAGGTAGGTTCACCCAACCTAAGATAGGGTCCATTTTTTTTTCTTGGGGTGCTGCCCCAGACCCCGTAGAGGGGGGCTACCTGCCCCCCTCAAACCCCCCTGTCACACCCCCCACCGTGCAATCAGCGCAACGAAGGGGGGCTTCGCCCCCCCTCTAACCCCCCAATTCACTACATAGGTTAGTCGTGGAAAGAATATAACACAATTCAACATACTTGTTCCCCCAATTTGCTAGCAAGTATATTGCTTTGTTCCCTATTCTTTGTGTGTGGGATGTGATTGTGTAAGGGAGGGATATGAGGAGAGTATGTATATGCGATACTAGAAGATCTATATGCTAGCTACTAACCCCTCTTGAAACAAGGGAGCCCTTAATAAGCTTCCGGGTGACATTGATCACCAATTGTAAATCTCCTGTTATTTGGATATTATAGACACCCAATATTTTGGAAAACAACATCCATTTCTCCAATTCCATGAATTATGCCACATTTTTGGTAGTGTGCCCATAAGATTTTCCCTTATCATCCTAGAGGAGGCCTCCAAATCTGGTTAGGCCATGGTTTCCTTTGGAGGTCTAGTCGAAATACAGTTTAACAAAGCCTTCATGAGGTTGGACAAATCCATTTGGATAGGACAATGGTGCTCTTATTTTTGAGTTCACCTAGGGTCCCACTATATCTTTTATTTTTCCCAATTTATTTATGATTATTTCTTCCTCCCCTTCAACTTTCCAATCCTCAGTGTCCCATTTTTATGCTAGGGTAAACTCCATGACATTATGTATGGAGGTTTTATAGACCATCTAGATTGATGTTCTTTGATATTTAAAAATAATTTTTTTCCTCTCCTTCCATAAATTCTAGAGAAGGAAGCCTAAGACAAGGAGATAAGCTCGATTAACCATTGGGTTTTTAAATAGATAACCTCTATAGGATTTGATGGTCTCCTAATGACTGTCGGGTATGCGATCCAAGTATCCATAGGTGATCCTCAATTGATTATGTAGTTCCTCATCCACTTCACAAGTGTTTAACAATTACTCCATGTCCTCTCCGTGAAACCCCTTCGCTAGAGGTGGTCCCAAGTTATAATTCACCTTCACCCAATAAGCCATACGAAGTGAGAAATATTTGGCCATGATTTGACCCACCAAATATTTTTCTAATAATTCTCCAAAGGGACCACCAAATGTTCAACAATTAAGCCATAATCCTCAATTGTAAACATACCCAAATATTTATACCCCCATTTCAATAAGTCATTTTCATATGCTACTTGAATTCTCCTTTCTCACAGAGAATGTTGTAGAACTAGCCAATTCTAAATAGCTTCGTTTCCAGGCCAAATATACCTCGACTTCCATTCTCTGCACTGAGAGCACGGTATATCCTCTTTCCAAAAAACTGCAACCCGATATGCACCTTGGGAGATAGTGAAGTACCTGATTAGTCAAAGATCCTCTATATGGCCCAAGTCTAGAATTTTCTACTAGGCGTCCTCCAAAAAACTTTCATTTTTTCCATTTTGGATCTCCCATAATTTGTTCTCGTGGATAAAATGTTTATTGTCTTTAGCCAAGTTCCAAATGGGGGATCCTCATGGGTAAATATATTTCCTAAGTTTTTACTCCCTTGAGTGACCTGAACTATATTTCCTATCCAAAATCATCTTCCAGAGTTTAGATTCGCTTTGCGGCCTATGCCACCATAGTTTTGTTCCCATCACCTTTTTTATCAACTTAGGGTCCCTTAGGCTAAGACACCCTCCCCATTTCAGAAGGTAGAGCTTTTCCCAAGATATCAACACCCATTTCATGGTTTGTTGTGTCCCTTTCCAAAGGAATTTACATAGTTTGGAGACAATATATTTATACACCCGTTTAAGTGTTGGTAACATAGTCAATTGGTAAATAGTGATATATTGCATGACTTCCTTTAATATTGTAGCTTGGCGAGTTATGTTCAGTGAGCGAATGCACCAATTCTCTAGGTGTTTGGATATGTTATTGAGAGTCTCTCACTAACAGTTCATATGTAGGGGATTCACCACTAATGGCATCCCTAGGTTTTTGGTTGGCAGAGTTCCCAACTTAAATCCAAGTGTTTTGGATAGATATATTTGAATTGGATTGTTGGTATTAAAGAAGTAAATGTTAGATTTATCTTCATTGATCAGGGTCCCTGATGCATCCTAGAAATCTAAGAGGATTGTGTCCAAATTTTTGGCTTTCTGAATAATTGGTTCCTTGAATATCATATTATCATCCATAAAATGCAAATATGTAATTGGAAAATCCTTCCCTAAGAGCCGAATTACATTTTGATGGTCCATATTCACTGCAACCTTGATATATATTCCCAACCCTTCTGTAAAAACGATGAATGGAAAAGGAGGGATAGGACCACCCTAACTAAGGCCTCTGGAGGATCAGAAAGTATACAAAGGAGATATGTTTAACATAATGGATAAGAAAGGAGTGTAAATTAATGACCTTATCCATCTAATCCATGGGGAAGAGAAGCCAAATGCCTCCAAAATTCATAGTAAGTAGCTCTAGTTCAGTTTCTTATACAAATTTTATAAATCAAGTTTGACCACCATCTCAAGCCTCATACTTTCCTTGAGTGAATATACTATCTCACAGGTGGTCACTATCCCATCTAAGATTTGACAACCTTCCATGAACCATGTTTTCTCTGGCCTTATTATATGCTTCAGTAAGGGTTTCATCCTTCTCACTATAACCGATTAAATGTATTTATACATTACACTGCATAATGCAATGGGCCGATATCCACTTGGATCACTGGAGTTATTTGCTTTAGGAGTTAGTAATAAAAATAAAATTTAATCCAGAACATACCTGTTGCAATCTCCTAAATTCCTTGACAAGGGAAGGAATGTTGATACCAATAAAGTTCCAGCAATATTTGTAAAATTCTGTGTTGAATCCATTTAGGCCCAGAGCTTTGTTACTCGACATCCCCATGAACTATTCATCCACTTTATCAAACAAGTTCCCCCTCATAAGTGTTGCGTTCTGATCTGGAGTGATCAAGTGGGGAATATATTATGTGACTATGTTGATTACTTTGGATCTGTCCTAGTCTCCTTCAGATATAAAATCCTGGAAGAAGGATAGTAGTTCTACTTCCATGTATTCATGTTCAACTAATATGCTACCTTTTCTAGAAGTCAGAGAAAATATCTTATTATTATGCCAATGTTTAATCATAGATATGTGAAAAAATTTGGTATTACCTTCAACCCGTCATAGCCATATCCAAATCATGAATTAGACGCCCTTCCTCTTCGACCAATGACTAAGATCCATGCACATTTCTAGCCTCGTTTTTTCAATATGAATGTTCCCAAACTTGTTCTCATTCCAAGATTTTATTCTTTTTTTAAGCTCCTTCAATTTACATTGGAATACCTACATCAAGATGCCCCCTAGAACTAAAATTTCCCGCCACCACCTTTCTACGTTGGACAAAAATTCTAAGTTTTGAAGCCAAAAACTCTCAAATTAGAATGGTTTATTTCTTGGATATATTTTCAAATCTATCTCAAGTCGGATTGGCTAGTAATCATACCCCATGCTTGGGAGAATTTTGGCTTCGATAAACATATCCTTGACTAGGGTTTATTTATAAAGAAAGAAGTGATCCAAGTGGCAAGCTACAGGGTGACGATCCCCTCACATATTGTTTCAAGTGTGTATGCCATTGATTGTCTCCACTTCTAGGATTTTGAGGTCCTAAATAACTTCTTGGAAGAGTTCCACCACTGCTTCTAGTCTCCCAATGCCCCCTTGTTTTTCTTTCAATCTCCTGATCATATTGAAATATCCTCCAATGGTCCAAGACTTATCCTGGTGAATCTGGTGCATCTCCCTAAAATACTCCAAGAATCATTCCTTTTTCCCTGGAATTGTGGGGCCATAAACTAACATCAATATTATCATCTCATTGGCTACAGAACAATGAAAGCAACCTGAGAGGATGTTAGGGCCTGTTGTCCAATATTGAAATAAAATCACCTAAGGATCTAAAGTGTTTGGTCTAGAGTCTGTTTATCTTCTTGATTGCTAAGAGGTTTTTTGTTTCAGCTGCGTTGGATCCCTATTCCTAACAAGGCGGAAATTCCACCCATTTAATCACCGTTAGGGGGTCTAAGGGGGCTGATGATGAATTTTATAATCCCACCCTGGTGGGGGTTTGGGAGTAGCACCCCTAAAGCTAAAAATAGATGAAAATTGACCTTGTAAATTATTGTAATTTTGTAGTCAATCTAGGTTGTTCATTAGGCGAATGACCTCACGGTAGAAGTTATGTTAATTTATGGTTTTGTTACCTAGAAGGCAACCCTTAGTTTATATGAGGGAATTGTATTAAAGTTGCACATTATTATTCAGAGTGAGAAAGAGAGAGGATATTGTGTGAGAGTTAAGAGGAAATTACAACTGATCTAGTGTAGGTTGTATCTCTTCATTTTGATAGATAATATAAAAGGAAGGACTGGTTGTTTCCCCGTAGACATAGCCCAAATTGGGTGAACCATGTATATATGTGTCTCTCTTGTTTTATGCATTTATGTATATATGTTTTCACAATATTTTGTCTATTTCATTGCTCCGTTAATTAATTTCTAACAACTGGTATCAAGGACAAAGGTTTATTTGGCTAATAAAATCATAGGAGAGAAGGGTCTTGGTTCGAGTGGGAGCAATGACAGAATATGGTAGGTCTAGGGTCAAGAAATTAAATGTCCAAAAGTACCAGCTATGGAAGATGTAGATGGAAAATTATTTGTATCAGAAAGATCAGGGAGATTCTCGATAGAAAGGCACTAGGAATAATACGACTGTGTCTGGTAGCGTAAGTGGCATTCAATATTTCAAAAGAAACAACAACAGAATATTTAATGACAACATTGGCCAAACTATATGAAAAGCCCTTGGCCTAAAATAAGGTATTTCTTATGAAGCGTCTAATTAATATCAATATGTCAAAAGGTGAATTTATTACTCATCATTTAAATGAGTTTAACACAGTTACGAGTCAGTTAAGTTCTGTAGGGGTAAATTTTGATCATGAAGTTAGGGCTTTGTTATTTATGTGCTCATTGACAGAAGTTGGAATGGCATGGTTATGGATATTAGTAATTATGTCTCTGTATTTGGTACTTTAAAGTTTAATGAAATTGGTTGTGCCATCCTTAGCAAGGAAATGCAACAGAAAAGCTCTGGTGAGACATCAAGTAATTCTTTGATTGCAAAGACTAGCGGAAGAAAAATGGAAAGAGGAAGGAGCCTAGGAAATCTCAGTAAGTCAAGAAAAGGCATATCCAAATCTATATTAGGGATAGTGTGTTGAAAATGTGAGAAGAAAGGACACCTGAAGAAATATTGTAAATCTCGGCAAGGAAAAGAAGGTGATGGATAACAAGAGAACAATCATGAAGTGAATGTGAGAGGTGATGCATTGCAATATGATTTGATTATTTCATTAGAGAATATTATTATTGTATGGGTGGTAGATTCAGGGGCCTCATTCTATGCCACACTTGATAGGAAAAATTTTCATGGCTATGTTCGAGGATATTTTGGATAGGTTTGTCTTGGTGGTGATACACCCTATAAAATGGTTGGAATGGGTAAGGTTTTAATAAAGAAAAATAATGGAAATCAATGGCTATTGAAGGAGGTAAGCCATGTTCCATATATTAAGAAAGAACTAATTCAATAGGGCAGTTGGGAGGTGAAGGTTGTGTAACTACTTATATAGATAAAACCTCGAAGGTCACTAAAGGATCTCTGGTAATAGCAAAAGGAGAAAAGGTTGGTACATTGTATTTATGCAACAATATTTATAATTATATTAATTTTTTTAACCTCCATAGGAGTAGATACAACACTTTGGCATCATAGGCTCTAACACATGAGTGATAAGGGGATGCAGATTCTTCACTCAAGAAATTTGTTGCCAAGTTTGAAGCATGTTGATTTGGGTTTTTGTGAAAAATGTGTTTAGGGAAAACAAAAGAGAGACAGATTTATCAAAGTTGGAAAGGAAAATAAAAGCAAAAAAATTAGAGCTTGTGCATACAAATGTATGAGGACCTACTCAAGTATCACCTCTTGGTGGATATCGCTATTATGTTACTTTTATTGATGATGCAACTATGAAAACATGGATTTATTTTATTCGAAGTAAATTTTATGCATTTGATACTTTTAAGAAATGGAAATATTTGGTTGAGAATGAGACAGGAAAGAAGTTAATGTGTCTCAGATCAGAAAATGGAGGTGAATATTGCAACAAATAATTTGATAGCTATTGATCAGAGCATGGAATTCATAGAGAGAAGACAGTTCCAGGAACACCATAGGAAAATGGTCTGTCAAAAATGATGAAGAGGACAATCATGGAGCATACAAGGTGCATGAGATTGTGTGTAGGATTACCCTTACAATTTTGGTAAGATGTTGTAGATACTATTGTTTATCTAATAAATAAAGGGAATTCAAGTTCCTTGGATGGTGGTACCCCAGAGGAGGCATGGACAAATAAAAATGAAAACTACTCATTTTTAAAGACTTTTGGTTGTGAAGCCTTTGCCCACATCAATACAAAAAATAGAACAAAGCTTAAGGAAAAATAAAAGAAATGTACCTTTATTGGATACAGTGTAAATGATTTTGTTTATCGCTTATATGATTATGAAATTCACAAAATCATTAGGAGAATAGATGTCATATTCAATGAAAAGGTCTCATATAAGGATCAAATGTAGGGAAAGAAACATGAAAAAGAAAATAAGGAATACACAGTGCTTGATGAGATCACATAAAAAGTAAAGGTGCTTGAAAATCATAACAATCAATAGCCACAAAAACAACATCCACCACAAGAGAAACAAACACCTCAAACACCTTAAAGTAGTGTTAGAAGATCTACTAGGATAAGTAGACCCCTTGAACGATACTCTCCTTCATTATATTATGTATTTTTTTACTGATTCTGGTGAACCAAAAAGATATGAACAAGAAATGCAGGAATAAATCAAGAAGAAGTGGGAGCAAGCCATGGAATAAGAGATGGACTCCTTGATGCATAACCAAACTTGGGACTTAGTCAAGTTTCCTGCAGGTAAAACAACATCGCAGAATAAATGGGTTTACAGGTTGAAGGAAGAAGAGGTAGGTAAACAGAGGTATAAGGCTAGACTTGTCGTGAAGGGGTTTTCACAAAAGAAAGGTATAGACTTTGATGATTTTTTTTCTCCTGTTATGAAAATGACTTCTATCAGAACTATTTTAAGTCTAGTGGCAACAAAAGATTTAGATCCTGAGTAATTAGATGTAAAGACAACCTTTCTCCATGGGGATTTGGAGGAAGAAACATATGTAGCAGCCACAAGGGTATGAGGTCAAAGGAAAGGAGATGTTAGTGTGCAAATTGAAGAAGATCTTGTATGGCTTAAAATAGGCTCCAAGGCAGTGGTATCTAAAATTTAACAGTTTTATGTCTGAACAAGGTTATACTAGATTTCACTCTGACCATTATGTTTATCTTAAAAAGAAAAATGATAGTAGCTATATTATATTGTTATTGTATGTAGATGGCATGTTTGTTGTAGGGCCTAACATGCAAGAAATAAATGTGTTCAAAGGAAAACTGGCAAATTCATTTGCAAGGAGGGTGTTGCAAAACAAATCCTAGGTATTGTTAGTGTCAGTCTTTCCAGCCTTCCTCCAGTGATCAAATATGCTCTTACAAAGTGATTTTCAAGTGTCAAGGTTAAATTTTGTCATTTCAGTGAGTCTTCAAGCAAAATTTGGTCACTAAGCATTAGGTCTAGGGTTTGCCTTAACTCCTTCTAAAGTTGCCCAAATGCCAATCTATGTCACTATTCAGCTGAGTCTATCATCATTCATAGGGTTGTCATTATCATCTCAATGTCTAATGAGTCATTTTACATCTTGTTCATGCTTCAGTTGTGCCTTGGCAAGTTCATTTCC
>APFE031052110.1:55025-104008 GCA_000404065.3 Pinus taeda
AAGAGAGACCGGAGAGAGCCTTCTCCTGCCCCGTAGGGCTAGCTACGAGGCTGAATGGTTTGATGTAGCTTTGAGATTTGCCTTTCTCAGCCTAAGGTGAAATTTCAAATGCTAACAGGTATGAGAATATAGAGAGGAAAAATTGCAAATTAACATTGTCTTAGAGTTAGTATATAGAAATGGTGTTGGAAATATTTAATATGCAGAATACAAAACTAGCTAGTACACCTTTGGCTATCCATTTCAAAGTAAGGAAGGAGATGTGTCCCAATAATTAGGAAGAGATGGATTATATGTGTAAATTTCCATATGCATTAGTCATTGGAAGCTTAATGTATGAAATTGTTTGCACAAGACCTAATATTACACATGCAGTGGGAGTTGTAAGCAGGGATATGAACAATCCATGAAAAGAGATTTGGATGGAAGTAAAGTAGATTCTTAGGTATTTGAGAGGTACCACAAATCAAACATTATGCTTTGTTGGTTCAAACATTGCTCTACAGGGATATGCTAATGGAGATATGGAAGGTGACAAAGATAACATGAGGAGTACAATAGGTTATGTGTTTACTGTAAGTGTAAAAACTGTCAATTGGGTTTCAAAATTGCAAAAAATTGTTATACTTTCAACAACAGAAGCAGAGTATGTTGTTACTAGACAGGATAGTAAAGAAATGATTTGGTTACAAAGGTTTATGGATGAATTGGGCAAGAAGCAGGAGATGGGCAAGTTATACAGTGACAGTCAGAGTGCCATTCATCTTGCAAACAACTCAAAATTTCATGCCAAGACTAAAGATATACAACTCAAGTACCATTTCATATGGTCATTATTGGAAGATGGACAATTGAAGCTGTAAAAGATACACACTAGCTAGAATCCAATAGATATGTTAACAAAAGTTGTAACCAAGGAGAAATTGGGATTCTTCTCAGATTCAATTGGTCATCAAGTATGATGGTGAAGATGAGAAATAGTTAGGTCCAAGTGGAGCCATTTTCCAACAACTGAAGCAGCGATGGAGTTTATATAATCAGTCTCCAAGTGGGAGATTGTTGGGTGTGGAAGCTGATTATCTTCATGATTGTTTAGAGGTTTTTTTTTTTTTTTTTTTTTTTTTTTTTTTTTTTTTTTTTTTTTTTCGGTCGTGTTGGATCCCTATTCATAATGGGCTATCAGTACTACCCATTTAATCATCGTCAGGGGGGTCTAGGGGGGTGGGGCAACAATGCCTTTTATGCCCCCCCCCCAGTGGGTATCCGCGGGTAGTGCCTCCGAAGCTAAAAATAGATGAAAGATTGCATTGTAAAATATTGTAATTTTGTAGTCAATTCGGGTCGTTCATTAGGCAGATGATCTGATGGTAGAAGCTATGTTAATTTAGGGTTGTTTTCCCTATAAGGCAGACCTTGGTTTATATGAGGGAATTGTATTGCAGTTGTGCATTATTATTATAAGCTATAAAGAGAGAGGAGACTGTGTGAGAGTGAAGAGGAATTTACAATGGATCTGTTGTAGGTTGTATCTCTTCATTTTGCTAGATAATATAAAAGGAAGGACTGCCTTTTTCTCCATGGACATAGCCCAAATTGGGTGGAGCACGTATATATGTGTCTCTCTTGTTTTACACATTTTTTCATTTGTGTTTCTGCAATATTTTTTGTATTTCATTTCTCCGTTAATAAATTTCTAACACAAAGCCAACGTGAGACCACTTGCACTACCTCTAGCATATAACGCCACCAATTCACAAAAACTCCAACATCATCCCATAATCGCAGTTAAATTCACTCAGGAGACCTTGGTTTCTTGCAATAACACTATTTTCTGGCTTTTCTTGCTTAACCTTATATTTCAAATATGTCTATTTACCTTTACTATTCAACCCTCGAATATTACAAGAGACCAATTTCAATTCGAGATAGGGGAAATCCGGTGGCAATAATTTGTAATTTGATTCATCTTACCCGAGTTTAACAAGAATTCATCAGCTTCCTACAGGGTTTCCTTCGTTGATTTCCTTCCTATTTTTCCCCTATCGATTCGGTGGCAATAATTTGTAAATTAATTCATCTTACCCAAGTTTAACAAGTATTCATCAACTTCTTTTAGGGCTTCCTTGGTCAATTTCCTTCCTATTTCCCCCCTCTTGATTTCAAGAAGTTTGATAATTTGTGTACCTTGAGAGTCGTTTCCCTTCTCCATACTTGGTTTTCGTGGGCCCCCCTCAGAAGTCACACTATTTTTCCGCCATTAACCATATAAATGAAAAAGTGCTAGAGATGATCCAGAGGGATCTCTAGAGAATCCATTCTTTCCCAAGTGTGAATAAATTACAGCATAGTACTCTCATCTACTCCTCAGTTTTCCTGTTTTTTTGCCACTTCCAACACCTTACTCATTTGAAACAAAAATTCTTTGAGCTCTCTATCAGCCTCCAATTCCTCTAGGAATTTTCACTTAGGTTTTGATTTCTCTACCAATTTATTATTTGGTCCTTTGATCTCCATTAGTTTCTCCTTCACCTATCTCTTTATTTTGTTGCACTTCTTCCATAGTTAATGGACAATCTTGAATGAGATTCCCATATTCATGGAATCACCTACATTTAAACAACACATGCTTGTAGTCAAGAAGTTGCATCCAAACCAAAACCAAATCATTGTATTCAAGTTCAATTGATTCAAGGATGGGTTTTGATATATTCAGACAAACACAAATCCCAACATATGATGCATGCCTTCGCCTTTTTGTGATCTCTGATATCTTCACAAAATCTTCAATGGAATTTCCTGTGCCTTCCCAAATATTGGGTTCCTCGAAATCCTCTAACAAAGAGAAGAGCCTTACCTAAACCAAAGCTTCCATAAAATATTCGTTTTCTGGGTTGCAACATTCTTCCCATAATCTCATGAAGATCCCAACATTATTCATAAAATATGGGCCATCTAAAAAAACTCTTTCGATCATCTAGATCCAATAAAATAACTGTGAAAAAAGCCTTGGCTCATTATATTAATTCCATTGATCCTTTTGGATGCCATTTTAGCTTAATCCAAATAACAATATTCCACTGTCATGGCCAAATGCCCTTAAATTTGTAGATTGATGCATGATCTTTCATAAATTGTCATAAGTTCTCTAAACTATTGTTTGGGATCACAAACCTTGTATTTGTTGTGGTCTTTAGGAGACATCTCCCTTTCATTCTTTCTTGCCATTCATCCCTCAACACTAGTGTCTCCTCTGATCCCTTACTTCTCGAAGATAAAATTCATGGACTAATCAGGAAAGCAACCCAAACCAACATAACAAGCTCTATTATGAGGAGAATCTTCTAGATTTTATCCATTATTACAACACTCCTCCTTAATGGAGAATTGTATTTCCTACCACACCCAGTTAATTCCTACATACTTCAAATATTTCCTTTACAAAAGGATTTGTAATTATGTCAACTAAATTTTCATTGGTTTTACAATATACTAAACCAATTTCCTTATATTTCATCTTTTCCTTGACACAATGATAATGTGTCTCAATATGTTTTGATCTTGCATGGTACACATGATTGTTGGCTAATTTGATGGTGCTTTGGTTGTCACACTTGATCATTGTTGAACTTTTTTGTACTTATCCCACGTCTTCAACAACTTGCATCAACCAAAATTCTGCACAAGTAGCACTACACAAATCTTTGTACCCAGGTTTAGTCAATGACAAATAAATAATTGGTTGTTTCTTGCTGCTTCAAACCACAATCCCATATCCAAGGTTGCATGCATATCTAGAAGTTGAGATTTTTTCATCAATATTTTTGATCCAATATGAATCAAAATAACTTACAACTCAACATTATAATCATCAATATATCTAATAATAAAGTTATCAATTCCTTTAAGATACTAAGAGACTCATTTTTCTACTTTCCAATGGATTTCAAGAAGTTTGTCCATGAACTACCTTAGGATGCTAATTGAATATGTTATGCCTGGTCTCATTGTAGTGAGATCATTTAGAATTCCCACTAGTTGAAGGTACAATGTACCATCCACTTCTCTCGTCCCATCATCACTATAGATTTTGGCATTGTGTTCAAACAGTATTGATATTTCCATACATTAGTCGATTTTGAATCTTTTGAGTAGCTACCTGCTATATCTACTTTATGTAACCAATTTATATCCACTTTTTCTCCCTATCTCAAGACCTAAGAAATAATGTAATTCAACAAGGTCTTTCATTTTAAATTCCTATGATAATTGTCCTTTACCTTCATCAATTGACTTAGAAGAATCACCTCTTATAATAAGATCATCAACATGTATGGTTTAGGTTTTGAAAATGGTGGCTTACCAAATTATGGATTTCCATGTGGTGGCTTTCCTCCTTTATTTGCTTCCCAAGGCTTCCTCTTTATAGGTGGTTTCCCTTTATCCATTAATGCTAAATCATAACTTTTAGGTTTAAGGTTTCTTTTTTGTTCTTCCTCCTACATGAGTATACCTACCAACTCATCAAAAGTGGGGGCCTTCTCCCTTGCTACAAAACCTCACCAAGGCCTATTATGAACATTTGATACTCATATAACATTCCATTTAAGGTTATAGTGACTAAGTTAGTGCTACATGTGCCTCACCT
Source organism: Pinus taeda (assembly GCA_000404065.3). Classification (NCBI taxonomy): domain Eukaryota; kingdom Viridiplantae; phylum Streptophyta; class Pinopsida; order Pinales; family Pinaceae; genus Pinus; species Pinus taeda. Next base: position 59,671 of record APFE031052110.1, read on the forward strand.
ATATTTGTAAGTTTATCTTAATGTCCTTAAATCTTGAAATAAAGTTTCCTTAAGTGTTGTCCATGTCTCATTAGATGTTTTGCAGTCTACAATATGTGGTTTAATGTTGTCTTTTATAGACATCCTTAGTAGCAATTTCCCTTAGTCTCTCTCTTCTCATAATCTTGAATTGGTGCAGTTGTAGCTCCTGCAACTACCTTTGGCTTCACTTCATCACCACTTCCTATCGACCAAAATTGTATCATTCCATAAATGTCTACATTTTAAAATTCCAATTCATGTAATTGGTGCCATCCCCTATGGTTTCTTCATTTGGGTATTATTTTTCTAGAGGATGAGCCATCTTGAAATAAAAGTTTCTCCAACTTTCAAATAAATCAATAGCGTTTAAGCTCCTTAAGGGGAAGGAAAATAAAAGATAAGTTCAAGTAAACAACATAATGTCAAACCAAATTTATGCAGTTCCATAGCAGCTCCTCACATACTCCAATACCTCCATGCATCAAGTCTATCACACTCCTTGATGGGCACTCTTCAATAGGTGAAGTCCATAATTTGCATGGTGCATGTTCACTTTATAACTTTGTCTTATTCAACCCATGCAATAGCTCCACTCCTTTGTTGGGGTTTTCTCTCTAATTTCTTCTTCACAATATAGGAAGTTGGTTTCTCTTAATGATCTGCAACATTTTCCTTCAAAAAGTGACTTCAATACACAATGCCCAATCCACAACAATATTACAGCACAACATTGGATAATTCTTAGTGGTTAGATAGTCTAGTTCCACTACTCACACCATGCTCTTCCTCATATCTCAACACCAAACTTCATCCACATTTGAACATCAACTTCACACAAAAACAACATGCACACACACTACCTACATAGCACCAAATGTTCCTGCAATTGGCTGCATATCCCAACACCTCCAAAAGAGTGTGTTTGTAGAGTAAGTAAGGTCAATTGTACGTATACTTTCCAATGATCTAAATCCACAACTTTAACACTGCACAACACTCACACAACACTCACAAAATTAGAGGCACAACTCCATCATGCCACTGATCCACACAAATTCACCATAGACAACTCTCTTACACTATATGTCAACATTTCTCCCAATCAAGCCTTTCCATGTTTTCTTTTGACAACGTAACATGTATACCATTCACTTCATGCATCATATAGCTCTTCACACATGTCACTTTGCCTTATCCTTGGTGTAGCTCCACGCAACATGTCACACCCCTAACAACCTCATTGGTCACACTAAGCACCACACTCCACGCAACCTAGCCTGACGACCCTTAACACGACTCTAATACCAACTCAAAAAATGGAATACAAACTGTGCAACTCCTTGGTGATACAATCACTCACATAAGAGACTACACCATTCACACGCTTAGATTCACCATGCCAACAATCACTTACATATGTAGTGTAGTATTGCAATCTAGTTGAAAAAGTTCCTAGAATATAGCATTTGACAACTAATCAATTACTAAGCAGGAAAGTTGAAAAAAACATAACAAGCTCTATTGTTAGGAGCATCTTCTAGTTTTCTCTATTATTCCAACAAAATTTGATTTCTTCATAGTTTTTTTGGCTTTCAAATAGTCCTTTACCTTTTTGTAAAGGGTCATTAAATAACTTCCCTTACCCAAATTTATATATATATATATATATATATATATAAGAAAGGAATTATGATATAAGAAAGGAATTAGTCTCTCTGTGAGAGTTTAAAATGAAGTTATTGGTACTAAACAAATACACAAATATTTAATACAACAATATTTATAGATAAATAGCTATTACAACATACTTATAAAATATTATAACAAATAAATTTACTTATGCTAATCTCTATATTTTTTTCCAATTATAGAATCAAATGCATTTTTATTATCTATTTATTATTATAAATTTAAAAAATTAAAAAAGCTAATCGTTAACTATTTATTTCCTATTATTACAATTAAAAGGAACCATATTTTTTTTAATTTATAATAAAAATATTTCAAAATATTTATTCACGCTATTATAATGTTATTAAAAATTAAATTAATTATTAGTATTTATATTTCACATCATGTAATTTATTAGTGAATGTGATATTATTTCCTACTGTTTTCATTTTTATATTATATAACTTCTAAATTGTAAATGTTTCTCAATTATGAATAAAAAAATATATATAATTGATTAGGCAATCTCTCTTAAACCTAAATCTAAACCTCTATATATATATATATATAAATAAAAAAGGGGTCATCCATGAAAATAAAATTTAAATTATTTTTGAATACTTTAAAATATAAAGTTTATTTATTTCATATTATCGCGTCTGAAATCGAATTTTCTATTCAACATTAAAATAATTTAGATTAAAATGTATTTTAAAATATTTATTTCAATCATTGAAATTTTCATTGAATGAGATTTTCGCATCATTTTTAAAATTGGACTTTTTAAGTGATTGTAATTTAAAAAGTTAAAATAATGCCAAGATTAAAAGAAATATTTTTATTATATTTTATTGATGAAATAAGTTTGTTTTCATTCAATATATCGTTATAGTTAGGTATCTAATATATAAGAAGAAACTTTATAACATGGAAATCAAAAGGTTAGCCAAAATTACTTCTAACTCTAATTAAAATCTCCACTTTCAGTTCAAGAGAGGTTGATATAACGATTCCCAGTGTTGAATAGACCATTCAGAGACAAAGGGGGAGATCATTTTTGGAGAATAAAAATAATATTAAAAATTCTATTACTTCCAAATTAAAGGATAAGTTGTGGGATGATAAGGAGCTAGAGGAAAAAAGGAAGCTAAGGTATTATAAGGAGGTGATCACCCCCATTCTTGCTAACCATAATTATGTTTTTGTCATGGTTAGTGCTAACAAAATGAACATTGAGTAGATAAGAAATAATTCTTATGAGTTACGAAGTAAAACCACGCGTTGGTCTCTTCCCAAAACATCTTGGGACAAAAGAGTGTCACCTTTGTGATACTAAGAGGGTTGAAAATGAAAAACACTTTCTGTTGGATTTCCCGACTCTTACTCACATCCATTCTCATTTCCAAAAAAATTATCACACTACCAACCTTCTTGACTTGCTAAATTAGCAAAACTATAGTAATTTAGGAACACTTCTCTTCCTTATTTTTTATCATAGAAATGAAATATTAAATAATCTCTTATTTTCTTAAAGTCCTATAAACCACATTAATTTTAATAGACATTAATCATCATCAACGATAACAAATTAACAAATTAATAGTGAATAGTTCATTTTAACTTATTATAAAATAAATTAGCTTTATAAAAATTAAAATAAAAAATAGGTTCATATCCATGTAATGGCATCATCTTAATTATTTTTTATTATATCATCTTTAAAAACGAATGATAATTATGCATGGTTTATTTTCTATTATTACATTTGAAATTGAATTAATATATTAATAATAAATTAATTAATTATCATTTATTTTATATTATCAAATGAGAGGACAATTACTTCTAGTAATCGGCTGTTAGTTTTAGTAATCAGGTGTTATTTTAGTTTTAGAAATTTTGAAATAAAAAATAATTAGTATGAAAATTTAAATTAGAAAATTAATTAATTGTTTTATTATTTATAATTATAAGTAATATTTCGGGGCGGTTGGAGCGGGAGGGGTAATCATTAACTTCGAAGAAAAAATACAAGTAAAGTATGCATAGAGCCTTGGCATTATGACAAATAATCAAGCGGAAGCCCTTTCTCTTTGGTAGGGTTTCAAAATAACTTTGGCTAATGGTATCAAAACTCTATCCATAGTTGGCGATTCCATGATGATCATACAAAAATTTGTAAAGCTCCTCTAGAACGTCATTCTCCTAGATGATGAAACCTCCTCAATCATGGTAAGGATTATTTTTTTGCTAAAAAAATTTGAAAATTTTTATTTGTTCCACGTGTTGCGTGCCCCTAACCATATAGCGGATGGTCAAGCTAGCACAATGGTGTTATTAGAACAAGGTCGAATTTTCAAAAATCAAAACAACTCTTCATGTCACATCCAATAAACGGTTGCAACAGGTTGGCGTTGTATTGTGTTGGTACAGGTTGTCAGAGTATTAAGATGGTAGTTAAGAAGGCCAACTTTCTGAGCTTCCTTTGTAGTGCCTTGGTTACAGGGTCAGTAGGTGGTGAGTTAAAGCATAGGTATAGTGCTGCTGGAAGGAAAATCATGTACGAGGACGGGTGGGTGTTAAAGCTTCGATTAATCGCCACAATATATAATATAGCTACTCCTCCTAGGGACGAAGGTCCCATCGTATTCCTGGTTATTTCTGGCGGTGGGAAATATGGAAGGAGTTGGCATTGACAAGAATCTGAATCGTCTTGCATTTATGAAGGACAAGATCGGGGGGGATGTAGGGATTGATCAAGCTATTATATATCTCAGTTGGCTACGGTTAGTTAACCAAAAGATTGTTATTGTTCAGAGGCATATTGTTGAAAATATGTACTCCGCATGAAATGTAAGTGGCGGAGGTTGAGGTCTTGTTAGCTCGGGGTTTGGCCATGGTTCGGGGCACAGAAGCGTTGAGAACTTGGTAGAGAGTTCCTGTAAACAAGTAGTAAAGGATATCGTCAAGGAAATGGATGAAAATATGATTTTTATTTATGCCCAATTATCTGGAATGGGAAATGATTTAGAACTACTGAAGAAGACCATGGAAGGCTTGTGCATAAATGTATTGAGTGTTCAACATAAGGTTGACAACATCGAAATTAAGGTGGAAACAAAAACTATTGGGGTCTTAAAGGAATTTTTCTGGGTTGGGGGTGTTGCGGTCAACAACATCGTTGATGCCAAGGTTGATAATGATGTGTAGGTCCTGGATGAAGAAGAGAATGACGCAGAGGAACTGACCACTTCTGTGGATGATCCCATGGGTGAAGAAGCTAAGCTTGGCAGCAGCTAAAAGAATTTGTCTATAGATATAGATATAGATTAAATTAATAATTATTTATTATATCATTACTCTTACTTGAAAATAAATTAAAATAAAAAATAAAACGTTTTTTCTAATTTTTCATATCGTTGTAATTAAGTGCCATTATCTTGATTATTTATGTTATTTTGACTGCAAAATTTAATGATTAAGATGAAGAGGCAGATCTTGGCACCAATTTAATTAGGGGAAAAAATTTCCGATGTGATTACTACCGAAAACTTTTTCTTAACATTCAATATGGATCACAGAAGCCTGAATTCAGAGATTAATTTATATATTATTTAATTTTAATATTATATTGACTCTGTAGGATTTGGTGGTCTTATATGGGTCGAACTTTGGGTAGAGAACTTTCGAGGGTGGATTTTCTTCACTATGTCTTGGAGTCTACTAGTCCTTTCGTTGATTATTTTGGGTTTAATGGTTAATGGTGAAAAGTTTGGGGAGGAGGTAGTCGCTCCTTCTGTCCTAACTAGTGTGTCATCTATGGTGTTGGGATCTAGCATATGGAGTTTCTATGATGATTTAATATGTTGGTTCCTTGGTCTTGCTAGTTATCGGGTCTTGTCTGTTCTTATATTCTTTTGCAAGTAGAAGCATTCATAGAAGTTGTTGGAAGCTTGCTCCCAATTCATCTATTTCATTGAGGCAAAGGGAGAGGAGAAGATCGGGAGGGAATGACTAAGTCCAGAAAGGGAAATGCGGTGCCATGGTTTCACTCATGCCTCAACTTCCATGTTTTTCAACATTGTTTTGCTGGAAATACATAGAGAAATTTCGAATCTAGAGGCATAGGTGGGGGTCGAAAGATAGTCCCTCTTTGATTCAGAGCTCATGGAGGATATGTTGGGTTGGGTTTCAGATCTTGGGCAAAACAGGGGAAGGAGGAAACAATACCTAAACATAGTGTCCCTTCATTGGAAAATGAAGACCTCGTTAGGCCTAGTCCGAAGGGATAAACAAGTGGAGAAGTATATTGTCTTTGCATCCTTGGAAGATGTAAAAAGAATGCTCAGGAACCAATGGTTTTGTTTGGATAGAATCAACTTGCGGTTGGTTCATATAGAAAGTCACAGTGCATGTGAATGAGATGGGGGGTATATGTTGGGTCTCACTGGTTCTAGTGTGAGGGCTTCAGTCAATATTTCTTCTTCTTAGAATGATTAGAGCACTTTGTGGGTGGAGGTGCAGCTTGATAGTTTTGTGTGAGGTCTTTTGGCTCAATAGTATGGATTCTTGGTATCCTTGGTGGCCTTCTTGTTTGCATGGCAATATGTGTGGTTGTTCTTGGGCCATCTTGTTGGGCATGTGTCATCTCTTTTGTCCCTTTGTTGTATGCTCTATCACCTATCATGACACTTATCTCCTAGTTGTTTGTCTCAGAAATGGGTCACGAAAATTTGGTCTGGTTATATGTGTTATGGGCAAACCCTTCACAGATTTTAGAATGTCGGTGTCGATGTTTCATGGAAAATATGTTAGCTATCTTTGGGCGGGTCCGTGGGCAATGTTGGAGGCTAGTTTTGATTGTGGCTTTAATGATTTTTAAGTTATAGAATCTGTTTTTCAGTGACATTCGAGAACTAGTTGATTTGGATGAATAAGGTACTCTGATCAAGAAAATTACATCTTCCATAATCACTCAGATACTCACTATAAATCCTTATAAATCCAATTTTGATTAATTAAACATACCTTAACTTACACACAAAAAATAATAACAACATAATAATAATAAACATTTCAAATTGAATTATTATAATAAAAATAAAAATCACACTTGTTTAATTATTATTTATTTTAGATCATTAAATGAGAAGACAATTTACTTCAAATATTCACGTGTTAGTTTTATAAATTTAAAATAAAAATAATTAACATAAAATCTAAATTTATAAATTAATTAATTACTATTTTTTTATATTATGTACTAAAAAGTTAATTATATATTAAGGAAAACTAAAGAAATTAAAGTAATTAAAACTAACTTTAGAGAAGGAAAAGAATTGTTTAAAATTATTTTGGTGAAAGCTTTATGTATTCATCTATTTTGTAAATATTGTACTATAATGGAATGGTATATTTTTATAATTTTCTTATTTTTAATCTATAAAAATAAAAATTTTAAATTATTTGTCAATTTTTATTTTATATATAAGAATAAATATTTTAAACTCAATATCAGTTGATAAGTATTATCTATCTATATCTATCTATCTATCTATTTATTTATTTGTGTTTGATTTAAAATGATGTTCTTTTCTACTTATAATGACATTTATTGATATATAAAAGTTATAAAATAACGTAAAATGGGTTTATATTAACTATTTTATTAATGTAATTTTGCTAATAATTAATATAGATTTATCTTAAGATTTGATTTATTAAGTGTCTATAATGATAAAATCTCTTAAGTTTCCGACATCTTTTAGAATGTAAAGCTTGAGAAAAAGTTTCCTCTTCAAGAATTTTGATTCTTCTTAACCCTTGATAGATCTGAGCTTAAGATTATATATATATATATATATATATATTTATATATATATTATATTATATATATATATAATTGAGAAAATGTTTGCACTTCAAGAACTTTGATTCTTCTCAACATTTGATAAATACATATATATTGTTGGTTACCAAGTTGTCCCAATAACTAAGGACAACTTGAGAACACATTCACTAGGGATCTGAGATCCTCCCGCTCTAGGTGAAAAGGACTGGCCTCCCTTTCACCACAAGGGGTATTCTTTGATAATAATGTGAATTAAATAATCATTGTAAAATAATGTAAATTTAATATATTTTCTAATTAAACAAATGAATGGGCAAGATTATTGAATAGAGAATGTTTTAAATAAAATATTTTTTTTGGGGAAAAGAGATGGTAGGTACATAACTCATGAAAACTTATTAAATTGAAACTTCATTAATGACAAATGAGGTAAATTAATATATATCATAATTCAAAAAGTTTAGCAGATTTTTTTTTTTAAAGTAAGAAGGAGTTGTTTTATATTATATGAAACTAAAGATTACAATTCCTTTCCAGCTTGTTTGGTTGGTCGGATTTGAGACCTAATTAATGGAAAAAAATGCCTTCCTAGGATTTCTTCCTTTACAAAACATGTGTTCCATCTTGGGGTTTCTGCTTTTACAAAACATGTGTTCCATCTTGGGGTTTCTACTTTTACAAAACATAAATTTCATTCAGGCTCTGGAACAATGAGCATTGGCCGTGTTTGTTACAAAATAGGTGACAAAAATTGGCAGAACCAGGGACTTTAACAAAATTAGTGACAATTACATCCTTTACATAGTGATTCTTACTCTTGCATGTCACTTGATTTTCTACAAAGTGTAAGAAAAACCAAAAATGACTTGCCCATAGGGCACAAAACCAAGACCAAAGGGATTCATAATGCACCATGTCAATCAGTTAGTGGGGTCCTCTTCCAACAAAATCAGTTTCATTGGTGTTCCTCTAGCATGGGCGTCTTCAGAAGCAGGGTGGTTGGTCAAAGCACCTCACTTCTCCTGTTTGATGATGACCATGCTTTCATGTCTAGCATGCATCGTTGTCATCCTTTTTTTTAGTGGGGCGTAGTGTGGGGAGTCCTTAGTGATGAAACACATGTGGTGGACAGTTTCCACGTACATCATAAACTTGTCATTAAGCTTTTCCAACTTATCCTCTAAGTTTTCTTTGGCTTAACTATTTTCCTGCAGCACCAAGCCAAGAATTATTTTCAATTGCCAAGAAAGCTCGATGGTGTGGTTGTATAGATTTTCCCTGGCCCTAGTGAACCATGGGTCAGGAATCCACTCAAAATGAGAATTTATGTCCTCATTGTTAGTTATGCACCATATAAATTTGACTTTATTCTCCATCTCTAAGATGCGCGCCCGAGTCTCTAGGGTTGAGGGAAGCCCGCCTAGACATCACCTCTTCTCTAGTTCTCGATCACATTCTGGATTTATTCCACCTTTCCCTATTCCTACATCTGTGACGACTGGTAGAAGGAGGATTGCCTTGGTGAGGGGACATACTTGTGAATGAGGTGAGAGAAGAGTTGTAGGTTGAGCTGAGTAGGCGACACAAACCAAGGGCATAGAAGGGATTGACAGAGAGGGACCGAGAATGAAGGGAATGCTGGGCGAGATATGCAGTCCTAGTGTATTCATAGGAGAGTCTGGAGATGAGGAGGTCAAGGAGGAAGGTGGTGATAGTTAAACTATGAATTCTTGCCAGATCCATCTACTGAGAATTCGTAATAGTGCAGGATATTTTACTAGTGCTTGGGTAGATAGAGCGGCGATCTCTACCTAGAAACATGTTTGAAATCCAAGGTCCCATGGGATAATAATTGGATTTGATACAAGATGCAAGGTTCATGACATCAAATTATCGAGAATGTACCATCAGAGCCTTAGAGATCTGATGTATTGTGGAAGAATAATTATTGTTGTTGCATTTATTGTCCTTGGCATAAATTTCCTCACACTCATGTCTAAGGAGGCCTTCCCTTATCTCCCTACATGCAAGGGATTGCATCCTTTCATGCTAGTTGTGCCCTTGTTGGCAAGCCTATCCCCACTCCATTTTCCTTCCTTCTGACCACTAGAAAGTGGAGCCCACTAAAGTCCCTAATGTGTTGTTGGATACGATGAAGAGTTATGGTTAGTCTCTAGTTGTCTATTACCTTGCTGACCATAGAGCCTTGTTGGAGCTTAAGGGCAGCGCGAGTTACTAGCATCGAGTATCCTTCCACAATCAGGGTGCTGAAGCACTTCTCTTTTGTGATAGTGAGACCATGCTCCGTAACATCAAGCTTCATTACATTATTGGTGGAAGTCCATAATTTCTCGAAGTAAACCCATTGAATCTTCGCTTTGGAACTTCTGAAGACACCACCAAAGCTCGTTACACTTGGGTTACCTCTCGTTACGCCATCGTAATTTAATTTTATCAAATTTTTCTCCGAGGGGGGAACCAATGGTCAGTAGCTTTGGGGGAACTGGTCAAAGGGATAGGTGTGGCCTGGAAAAGGTTGTACAAATATCGGAGATAGAGAAAATGCTAGTCCAAAGGATGGGGGGACTTGGGCGTCAGGAAGTTTGGATATGGAAACAATTTCACAGATGCTATGTTTGATAATGGTAAGAAGGTTTTCCCTTGCTTTTTTACATTCTTAAATTTTATTCTGTTGCATTCTTCGAGATAGCTCAACAGAGAGTTCTTGGGATGAGATTCTAGGCTCGGTCAACTATTGGGTGGGGGGATATGCTCGAGTGCTAATTGTCAAGAGTGGTCTAGATTGAGGCCCTGTCTTTATCCATTGTCTTAAATGTTTCATCTACCCATTCTTTGAGCTTGTTGGTGTAGTCGTAGGTGTTCAAAAGATGGTTGTTGGTCTCTTCCTATGATTCGCAGAGAGGACATCAAGAGGGTCCTATGAAGCCTTTTCACCAAATATTGTCCCATGCAAGAATTTTACTGTGCATGACCAACTAGAGGAAGGTGATGGTTTTGGGCCATCACTACCTCCCCCAGAGGATTTTCCATCTTTGATGTTGTTTTGGATGATCAAGATTAGCTATGTAGCCATAAGCCTCCTTGAGGTTGAAAAGCTCGACCGACTTTTTTCCCCATCGCAGCTTGTCTTCCCTTTGTGTACCTAGATTTTCCGATCCTTGAGGAGTTGATAAAAAAATTTCTAGTTTAGATGTTCGGATAAGGGAGACCACTCCTGCATATCCAACCATTCTCTCCAACGAGCTCTAGGAGTATTGAGGATTAGAAGTTGTTGCTAGGTGTCCTCCCAAAAGAGGGCATTTTCCTTGTTACAATTATCCCAGAAGTTGTGCCCCTCAATAATATTTTTATTTCTCCACACCTAGTTCCATATTATCGAGCCTTGGGCTTGACTTGAGATCCTGATGAGGTCCCTATTGGAGTGAATAGGAGCGTATTTTTCTTTGCAAATCTAGCCCCACAACATACCTAGTTTGTCCAACCACCTCCACTAGTTTTTGGCCCACAGGAACTTTCCCTAAAGTTCTGGATCTTTGAGGTCGAGTCCCCCTGAGTTCTTTGGTTTGTAGAGCAGATTCCACCCCACTGTGGCCCATTTCTTCTTTGTATTTGAGCCTCTCCAGAGGAATCTTCTTTGGATGCTACAGATGGCATCTGTGAGCGATTTTGGGGAAGCTAGATTCGGGAATAGATAGTGAGGCATGGTTTGAAGAACATATTTAACTAAGATAAGCCTCCTAGCCAAGTCGAGGGATCTAAAGGTCCAACTAGAGATTTTCTTGCGCAATATGTTGAGAAGCTCCTCATAATTTAGTTTCCTATATGATTTTTTAGTGAGAGGAACCCCAAGTATCTTGAGGGGAGGGAGCATATTTGAAATCCCAAGGTTCTAGTTATATTTCTTTGAATAGCCAAGTGGGTGTTAAATAAGACAATTTTCAACTTTTCAAGGTTAATTGAGGTTCCAAACGTTTTAGAGAAAAGCTTGAGAGAAAGTTTGAAGGAAACAACTCCATAAGCAGTTGGGATACACATCACAAGGTTGTCATCAATGAATTTTTGATGATTGGAGGTTGGGGCAGAGTCAATAAGCTTAAGACCAGTGAGGATGTTATTGGTGCTGGCAGTTTGGAGAAATATACTTAATCCCTTGGCCATGATGACAAAGAGGAAGGGGGACAAAGGGTCTCCTTACCTGATGGCTCTTGAGGGCGCAAAGGGATTGGTGGGAGAACCATTGAGAAATATAGAAAAGAAAGCACCTGAGACCAGAGCCATGATATAATCAATGCAGTCCTTGTGGAATCCAAAGGCTTTGAGGATTTCATGCATATATTCCCAATTAATTTTGTTGAAGGCTTTCGACATATCCAATTGTATCATCATTCCACGTCGTTCGAGGGTTTGGAGAAAGTGAATAGTTTCATTAGAGAGGATAATACTATTAAGAATTTGTCTTCCTTCCACATACCCTGCTTGGTTGGCCGAGACCAAAATGGGTAATAAAACATTAATCTTATTTTCTAAGACCTTTGAGATGACCTTGTAGATTACATTATAGAGGCCTATTGGTCTAAATCGATCTGGAGATTTTTTCCTTCCTCATTGGGAATTAGAGTGAGGAACATGGCATTAAAAGCCCCAAGAACATTTTTGTGGATCCGAGAGTCCTCCACCTGGGCATGCACCTCTTCTTTGATGAAGAATAAACAAGTTTTAAAGGTGTCAATTTTGGAATCATCAGGTCTTGGAGCTTTACTCGAGGGAATGGCCATCACAACTTCCTCCACTTCTTGCATTGAAACCCCTCTGGGGAGAATCTTGTTATGATCTTAATTAAGGATGGTGGGGATGTTACTGGTATTTTCTCTGATGTCCTGCGTCCTATATATATGGAGCACCTGTAGGAGTTTATTGTAGGAAGTTGTTTATTTCCTCCGAGATGTCCTCCTGGGTGTTGGCCATTCTCCCATCCATAGTTCTGAGGCTTAGAATTCTGTTGGTTTTTCTATGTTGGATCATGGAATGGTGGAAGAATGTGGAATTGCTTTCACCATATTTGAGCCAATGAACCCTAGATTTTTGCTTCCAGAGCTTTTCCTCTTGCTTGGCTCTTTCCTCCCACCTTTTTTGAAGATCTCTTTCCTTCTCCTTCATATGATCTATGATACCTTGTTGGACAATTCTTTGTTGGAGCTCCTCCATGCACTAGTGAGTAAGACAATTAAAAGTAAAGAAAAGAATAAAATTAAAGCATACTAGTGTTAAACACATCTAGTTGAACTATGTGATTTAAATAACATAACATCAAGTATTATTATTATTTAACCTACATAATAATTATACTAATTTAATTTGATAATTTTTGATAATAAATATTGAAGAAATATTAAAGTAAATGTAATGTGTGAAACATTAGACAATCTGAACAAGTCAAATAATGGCTAATAATTTCACGAAAGTAGTGAAAAAAAATAAAATTACAAAGAAATAAAATTTAAAGACTTGGTTTTTATGGTATTTGAAATTATGGTGCACATAACCCTAAATATTAAATTAAACATGCAACAAATAAACTCAAAATATGATTGTAAAACCCTAAATATCAAGTATTGGAAATTTTTGAAAATAGTTTAATGGGTTCGAGAATAATACATAATCAAGTTAAGAAACCATTTTAGGAAAACGAATCAGTACATAAAATTGAAATTAAATAGAAGAAAATAAAAGAAATAAATTATAATATTATTAATAAAACCTGAGTGTCACCATGAAGGAAACCATTTGTAGCATATACAAAATGGTTGTAACAGTTAATAACCATTCAGCCTCATAGCTACCATCTTCCAACTTGCCAAAAAGCTCCAGAAAGAAACACTTACATTCTCTTTATATTTATGGGAATTCATTTCCCATTTAGTTTCCGTGACTTCCCCAATGAAATTACATCAATAATAATTATTTTGACTAAATGTAATACATATTTCATCATTTAAATGAACTCTTGCTCAAATTCAAATTCTCCATGTTAAAACGTCTTTCAATAATATTTCATACATTAAAAGAAAATATATACATTAATTCTCTAATATAAACATTATAATAAATGAAATTAAACCATAAACTTACATTTATATGTTCTCCTCATAATTTTTCTCACACACATTATTAATGAAATTCTATTTTTACCTTAAGTGAGATCTAGTAATTTTTTTCCACTATATAAAACATAGGTTATAAATTATGTATTTAATGTGAATGTATTTTCTAAATGTAATATATGATCCAAAATATTAAATATATATTACATTTAATATGGTTTTCTTTTTTAAATGTTGAATGCTTGCATTTCTATAAAACCTGCCATGAAATCTCAACGCTCTTCTCCTATTAAATTGACGCCTACACAATTTCTTCATCTAGCTATTAGAAATAAAAATTTTGAGTTTAAATGAAAAAACTCTAAAATGTATATATATATTTTCAGTTTCAAATTTAAAATAAAATTCGATTTATAAATTCTAGATTTATTTTGATATAGATTTCAAATAATTTTTCAAAACATTATAAAACTACCAATTTTAGTAATATTCAAATTATATATATGTTCGAAATTATTAATTTATATTTTATATATTTCATATAGTTAATTATTATATGAAATAGATTAATATCCTTAATTTAATTTTATAAATATATAGTAACTTATATATTATATATTATATATAATATATATATATATATATCATCCAATGAAGTAGTCTAATTATAATTCAAAACCTATAAATTCATAAAAAAACATTAAAAGCTCTTGTATTATCCATCGTATGATTAGCCCACAGAACGTGGGCAAGTTAGGCCCTACACCATCCTAGCCGTTGGAAGAAACATGATGGTGTAAATTTAGCCGAAATTTAGTTTTATATGATGTTTCCATATTCGATTTTTTATAACGAGTGATTACATATAATGCCCCCACTCGTACCCCCACCCACACCCACTACACCCACTCCCACCCAATACACTTTACATACACCCACTCCCACCCACTACACTTTACATACCTTTATGCATGAGCGTTGATTTTTGGATTGTAATATAAAAGGTGAGGAGTAGGCATATATATTAAATATATTTTGATTAATTAATTGGTTTTTTAATATTTAATATTTTTTAATTTTTTTGTTATTTGTTAATTAAATTTGCATTTAGTTAATTTTTTTTAATTAATTTTTTTATATAAGTCTTTTTTTATTTTTTTTTCATTTTTTTAAATTTTTTTATTTATTTATATGAATTTGTTAATTATATTTTATTTATTTTAATTAGTTAATTTAGTTTAATTATTTATTAATATATTGTTATTATTATTATAAAATTAATTTTTTAATTTTTCTTTAATATAATAACGATTTTTTTTATAAGTTACAATGATTATTATAACCATATATTTTATGTAAGGTAAATATGAAGATTTAAAGAAATGATTTTTTATCATAAGAGCATTTTGAGAAAATCATAGGACAAGGGAAGCCCAAAGAGAAAAAAACCAAGTTCAAATTGGAGTCAGATTTTACTTTATAAAATATATACATAGTTGACAATGAAATTTATATAGATAGAGTTCTCCTTTATTGGGGATAAGAAAGCATGTATCTATGGAATAGGATGTCCCACACGAAGTCACACACGTTGTGTACGGGAGGACTTTTTTTTTTGTTATTAAAATTATTGTAAAAAATTAGATGTCAACTCCATTTTAAATGTTGATGGAAATTACACATCTTCCTCATACTTTGAATTAGAAACCAGTTATCAAGTCGATATAAAATTATTTTACATAAATTTGGTACTCCAATATTTTATTTATGGTAAACATTGATTTTTTTCTCTCTCTATATAAGTAGGAAATTGATATTAAAATACTAGTTAACATGGATGTTCAAATATTTTTTTCAAAGTACACATTGAAATATGAAGTTACATAGATAGCTCATATTGCAAAACAAAAAATAGAAGAATTCTTTTACATTCAATTTCTTTATCTCTCAATATATAAAATTATATTACTTATATGGAAATTGGAAATATTATTGTAAAAGTATAAGAGATTTTTACATTCCATTTATTTATCTCTTTATATAAAATTGATATAAAATTATGTTACTTAATATGAAAAATGAAATATTTTATTTATTGTTGACACTGATTATTTTAAATACCACATGTAAACTCTATGGCATGGAATGGATTTCACATCTCCTTCATAGTGTATCGTAATATCAATGTTATTTTAGTTGTCACGATTTAATCTCCATGTTGATTAGTGAAGGAATTACACCTCTCTCATACTAAAAAGCAGAAGTCAAAATTAGAATTTTTTACTCAATTACTGTGTCTATGTTATTTAAGATGGACATTTAATTGTTTTATTTATAGGGGACATTGAAATAATTTCTTTTCATCATATTGAAAGACTTTATTTTGTTATTTATATTTTTTATATTTTTAATATCGTTACTATTTTATTTATTTTAATGTAAAACAAAATCTCTGGAATATGAGGGTATTAGCACAAAAATTATCTATTTTTTGTTATTAACAATTTTTTAAATTGTTTATTATCATTATTATTTTTCTCTTTTTAATGTAGTAATACATTACAACATCTTTCTTATATTAGGTTGTAGAGTGCCACATTTAAAAGTTGGGATTAAAAAATTTCTTTAATGAATAGTCAAAATTAATATGATGGAGTAAACATTATCAATGAGTAAACTAAAAGAAATTTAATAACTATTAAAAGTAAATTTATGTGAACGATTATCAATTAAAATTTGATAATGACACAATTTTAAATAATTGGGATCTATCATTTTTTTAATATATAATAATGCAACTAAAAAAAATATTTTTTAAAAGGAAACAATATTTAAATTTTTTTTTTTCATCTATATATATATATTATATTTCTTTTTTTAGTTTTTTTTATTTTTCTTTTTATTTTCTTATTAGTTTCATTATAATATACATAAATATTTATTAATATAAATTAAAATGCTATTTTTAATATACATATAATATAGTAATAATTATATTATAACTAGCATAGATCCATTTTAAGCTTAGATTTATCAAGAGCATAGAGGGATCAAATCTCTTAAGGGGTAAACCTTTTTTAGAGTGCAAAGTTTGAAAAACCCTCAACACTTATAAATCCGAGCTTAAGATGGATCTATGTTTGTTATATGTGTGTGTGCATGCCACTTGTCAATTCCTAGTTGACCATAAAAATAATTCCACATCTCTTTTATTTTGAGCAACACACCAATAAAAAATTGTAACCATAAGAAATTTAATTTTTAGTTGCTTTATATAATATATACATAGCTGAGAATGAGATATATTTAGATCGAATTCTATAAGAAATTTAATTTTTAGTTGATTTATATAATATATATAGTTGAGAATGGAATATATTTAGATAGAATTCTCCCTCATATTAGGGATTAGAAAACGTGTATTTATTAAATAGGAAGTCACACACTCTGTGGGTGTTTGTACACCCGTTGAATTTTTTTGTTATTAATATTATTATAAAAGATTACATGTCGATTCCATATTAGGCATTGAAGGAATTACACATCTCCCTCATACTCTGAGTTAGAAACCACTTATCAAGTTGATATAAAAGTATTTTACATTAGGTGGGTACTATAGTATTTTATTTATGGTGAACTCTCTCTCTCTCTCTCTCTCTCTTTCTCTCTCTCTCTCTCTCTCTCTCTCTCTCTATATATTTATATATATATATATAAACACAGGTAAGCATAAATTGCATTAAATATTAGTACAGATTCAAACATGAAGAAGTTTCACAATAGTTAGTTCATACTGCAAAAGTAAAAATATAAGGATAATTTACATTCAATCTATTTATGTCTCTATATATAAAGTTGATATAAAATTATGTTTTTTTTTGTTAGCCTAATTCTCTATTAATATGGTACAAAAAATGTTACATTTATGTCTATCTAATGCTGCCAATGAAGGAACCAAGCCTTAGATTTCTCTCTAGAAGAATTTAATGTTGTATGAAATAGTCCTCCTACACTTGAAATAACTATAAAGTTTCAAAACCTAAAGTTGGTCAAAACATAGAGTTGGGTTACACTTTTTGGTGAAAGGAGGGAATGTTTTGCTGAAAAAAGATGCTTGATCAAGCAATTTTAAGTGCTCGATCAACTAATTTTTAAGAGCTTGATCAAGCTGTTGAGGCACTTAAAAATTGTTCGATCAAGCATTTAAACAAACTGTTAATCAAGCCATTTTCTAACCTAAGTTCATAGCTCGATCGAGAGTTAGGGCTCGATTGAGCCATTAGCTCAATCAAAAGATATAGCTTGATTGAACATTATTTCTAATTCAAATAACCTAGCCGTGACCTGCGCAAGTCATTTTGCTTTGATTGCGAGAGGAAAAGGAGTTCAACGAAAGATTTCTAAGCTCGACCGAGATGGAGGAACTCAATCCAGCTACCCATCAACCCTGTCAATGACCCAAAGGCTCAAGCTGAGGTAGGTTTCCAATCATTTTTATCTCCTTTTTTTTTCCTGTAAAATAAAACAAATTAATTTGGAAAAACAAAACTAACATACAAAAGCTACAAAAAACAATCATGAAACTCACCATGAAAACCACACAAAACCACTAAGAAAACCCCGTGAAAACCACAAAAAAACCTAAAAAACACCAAGAAAACCCTTGAAGACCAAATACAACTTAGAAAACCATCAAGAAAATCCTTGAAAAGTACAAAAAAAAAACTATAATTTAGGTTTAATTTTTTTTTTTTTTAATTTCATTGTATATATTACTTGTAATATTAACAAGTTTATTATCAATTTTTCTATGGTAGATTTTATTTTTAATTATTTTACATTTTAAAGTTTTTTTTAGGATTTTAGTGAAATAAGTTTTAAAAAAATGAATTTTTGTTATTAAAAATCATTTTAAATTTCCAACAAATTTGATGAGAAATATGCCCAAAAAAATTTCAAAACATAAAACAATTACACTATAGAAATCCAATAAATAAATAAATTAAATTAGAACTTTAAAAAGACATAATGAATATGGTTTCTCATGGTAAACCCATTAAATCAAAAAGAATTTATTTTTTTTTTTAATTTTTAAATTTAAATAAATTTTATATTTTTAAATATTTTTTAATTAAATATAGTAATATATTTTATAAAATATTGTTACTTAAATAAAATGGTTTAACAAAACTAAAAGTCCAAACATTTTTTTGTTTCTACTTAAATTTTACTAACCCCACACCACACCTAAGATAATATAACTAATATAAATTCTATATTATAATTATAAATATATATAAACATCTTAGTATAAACACTTAACATATATATATATATTATATATAATATAATATATATATTTAGAGGAGAGAGAGGAGAGAGAGAGAGAGGAGAGAGATAAACTATACTACTTATATATATACAACATAACTAGATATATAATTATATAATATAACATAGCGTGTAACATAACTATATAATTAGATATATAACATAGTTATAGTTATAACATCTCTCTCTCTCTCTCTTTCTCTCTCTCTCTCTCACACACACACATAACATTTAACATAGTTTTATAACTATTTAAGTTAATGTGCTCTTCATAATAACATAAGATGGGTGATGCAACAACCTCTTTAAGACTCGAGTTGATCTATAAATTGTAAATTTCCTTAAAATTACCATTACTCATATTTGTAGAATTATTTAATATAATGATACATGACAACTATATATCTCTTAGTTCCCACCCTTATTAAATTTATCAGTTGAGTAATGATTTTGTAACCTACACTTCCTATATTTTTATTTAACTATATAATGCAACATAGAATAACTATAACATACACACACATGCATATATTATATATTATATTATATATTAATATATAATATTTATATATATATATACATATATATATATATTATATATATATATATATATATATATAATATATAATTTAAGTTTCAACACTGCACCATTGATACATACATTAAATCCATGATGAAAATTGCATTTAAATTGAATATATAAGCATTTTGACACTTTCTAATTTGTACCATGTTGTTTCATTATGTAGTGTGTCGTATCAGAAATATCGCCTTCATGTGCCTGTACCTAGTACATGTCATGTGTCAAAATCAAACATTATAAGAACTTGTCTTATGGATTATTTGGTTGCCATGAAGTTTTATCAGTTTTGCAAATAGGTTTATTTCATTTTTTTACATATATTTACATATTTCTACTCTATGAATAAAATGCATTATTTATAAATGGGAAAAGGTGTTTAAGTTAGATTTTCAATCACATTTTTTGATTGTGTTTACATGGGACTCCATACTTTGGTTAATAATTTATCAAAATAGACACTTCATTTTGTTGAGGACTTTAGCCTAGATTATTCTACTTGAGTTTATAAATGGTTTTCTTGTCAACATTCTTTCTTTGTCAATATTTTTTTCTTGGATTAGTTTATATGTATTATACGTAATTTGCAAAGCCATCTCCCATACACCCCCCAAACCATAGCCCATCAGAGTGTTGGGGGATCTGTTATACATGGTCAGGCTAGATCATGTATCCATACCAGAGTGTCTATTCCACTCATAGATCCTCCCTCTGGCACTAATGAGAGTTTCAGAGGTAGTGTTTCTATCTGTGTTGATAATCGTGCTATGGATAGTCGACCTTCTTCACCTGTTGCAGGTATACATCTTGCATTTTAAATCCTCTTTAAACTCTATGTGTTTATGTCCTGAAATTGTCTTTGATTTTTAAATTGTCTTCAATTGATGTGTTTGAATTTAATATATATGTTATTATGCTCATATATATATGTGTGTGTGTGTGTGTGTGTTTATGATTTGCAGACCCTTAGCAGGGTGAAGGTGAGGATCAAATTGTAGTGTCGATCCCTCCGTGGAATGACGCTATAACTAATATCACAATTGAGGATGTTAGGCTCATCAGACATGGATCACATGAGAGGTGGATAAAATATCTGCTAGTTCACCTACTAGGCATAGTTTGTCTTTGATGTTAGATAACATCAGCAATTTGATCAAGACATACCAGATGGAGGGCCCACAGAGCCACCTCCTATATTCCATACATAGGATTAGGAGGCTAGAGGTTAGAATCCCACATACTTTGAAGGCAATGAAAGACGCCACCAAGAAAAATGATATTCATGGGGAGTTATTTGACATCCCTCTAGAATGTCATCATAGACATACAAGTCTAATTCCTCTAAAATATTTTAAGAATGTTGATGCGGCCCCTTTTGTTTATGATCAATTCATTGGAGCTTGGGGTTAGTTCCCCCACCATGACCAGGTCCCCGTTTACTTTGTAAAGCATATATTGTAGAGTTTGTTCTACATATGAGGCTGGATTACACCAACACCATATCTATGTTTTATGGACTCAGTTTGGGACATAGTCATGAATGTGTCAGGGCTTGTAGGGACCTTGTGCATGTAGCACCACCTCCGAGATTATTTCCATGACCATCTCAGAGCGTGATATTTTCAACGGAGCTAGAGTAGTCATCACATCTTGGCACTAAGACTAGGCATATCATTACAGATAACATGTAGACGACATTGGCCATTGCACATGTCGCATTACGGGGAGAGATGTGAAGACCACCTTCATTGCCTCGTGGCCCACCAGTTGCATTACATGATGATTCATATCTCAACAGTCTATGACATAACCAACTTTTGTCATATTCTCGTACATGTCATGATACCATCTATGACACTTGGAGGGCACAAAACCCACATGACATAGACCAGGTACATATATACAAAACCTTTCACTCTTATCATCAAGTTTTACATTATTTATATTAATAAGTTTGTATCGGATTGAATTTATATTAATATTTTCATGATAACATACATGCACAACCCATCTACATAGATGAGCTTTTGAGGTCATTTGAGGGTGTAGTTGACCAACTAAAGCAACCTCCTCTAGTGCATGTTTCCATGGCTCAGTCGTCTCCACCTCCACCTCCACCGCATAACACTCATGGACTAACAGTTGAGGTGAAATTTTTTATTCTTGAGATTTCAACATTTTTTTTTAATTACATGTATGCGTTCTAATTAATTCATAGACTAAATATAATTTATCTTTCCCATTATATACATATACCTAGATGCAGATTGGTGTTCATGTTTTAGTTATGTGGACACATGAGTGGGATGCTAGGTATGGAGGCATTGATTCATAAGCAGGGGAGGACCAAATGGAGATTGATCAGAACCCCATCCCACCTGACTTCCATTTGCACTCAATTGAGTCATAGATAGGGGATTATGTAAATGCACAGTTCAAAATCATATATTTCCAGATTAATTATTTTGTACAAATAATGTTCTAACTAATTTGAATTTGAATGTGTTATATTGTAGTACCAAATTATGGACACTCACTCTATGCAGTAGGACAAACATAAGAGTTATAGAAGTGATACTTTCTAGAGTGGATTATAAATATTTTGTATATTTTTAGGTCCATTTCATAGGACATATTCACATGTGATGTAAATACTTTGTATATTTTCATACATGGAAAATTTATGGATGTATGAACATTATTTCAGTTTATGGATGCTTTTTATTTTAGTTTTTGATTGTTCATGTGTATAACGTAATTTGTATATATCTTCATATTGATAGTTTATTATCATACATAGCTAGAAAGATAAAAATTTTGACTTCTTAAGAAATAAACTAAGAAAATAAGTACAATCTTAAACTATGATGCAAGTCATTTTGATACTTAAAATGAACTAAAATATATGTTCATGGTTCAATTAAAATAACAAATAGGATTGAAATATATTTCAAATTCAATTTTAAAAAATGTCCTCAACTAGTAATGTTCAAATAATAACTTGTTTTATTAAATTTTATGCATGTTGAAATCATCTACACCAACTTAGTCATAACACATGATATAAGTCATATGTAGTGGAATTTAATATATCAAAAAATAATTAATGATAAGTTTTTAGATAATTTTATATAATTTTATGAACTTTCCTAAATTTAGTTGGCTATCAAATGTTTCAATCAATTCCTTAAATTAAGACATTCATTTAAGAACATTCAAGAAGTAAAACTTTACAAAATAACAATTTTGAATTCTAGTTTCATTGACTAAGGAAATATGTACAATCTTACTATGATGCAAGTCACTTTAGTACTTAAAATGAACTAAAATATATCATGTACATAAATTTAATATTGTGTAGAAAGTGTCTTTTGGTATGGTCAATGTATGTTAATTTAAACAATTAATGATATGTTTCTATAATTTTATGCACTTTCCTAAATTTACTTGTCTATCCAAGTATTTCAATCAATTTTTTATCTTAAGACCTTCAATTAAGAACATTCAAGAAGTAAAATTTTACAATATAGCAATTGTAGTTGTCATATTGGCTTGTATAAAGTGTCTTTTAGTGTACAATTAATGTATGTTAAATTAAAATGATTTTAATTTAGATGTCAAGATGTAAATTTGGTCAAGTAAGAATGGAGCCTTCTATTAACCATACAAGTACATTACATATTTTACATGTCTTTGCAAGTGCAAAGACCCAAACAAGAACCAAATTGTTGTGGTAATGCCATCAATAGGAAAAACAAAACCAAGATCAAACCAAATCTCACAGATTTTCCAAAAACTTATAAACAGGAAGGAGTGTTAAACTCCCAAGGACTCCCTGCCATCCACTGACAATTTTAGAGCTTCCGCTAAGCTAAAAAACTCCTCCAAAAGTCACAGAGTTCCTCTAAACTTCCACTAATCCAGACCCAATGGTAACACAAACCACAGATTAAAAAATTTGAAATCCGCCCCTCAAAAGAAACGACAAAACTTCTTCCCCATTGATTTATCCAAGATCCAATAGTCACAACACTTACTGACTTTGAAACATGCTCCTTGTCTGTCAACTATTGATCTCCCTCCCCCTGATCTAATAGCTGACATGTATTTTGGCTGGTGAACTTGCACATTTCAAATCCGCCCGAAAAGTGGTTTCCTTCTCTTACCTCGTTGAAACGTGTCACTAAGTGAGTGGAACCAGAGCCAAATGGGAGATACCATTTACGACTTTTTCTCCACCCAAAATCCACTTGTGAGTTTCCCAACCCATTTCTATTGCTCCGGACCTGACGGTAACTCAAACCAAAATATATAAAAGTTTGAAATTCTCCCTTCACAAGAATCATCAACACTTCTACACCATTGATCTATTCAAGATCCAATGGTAACAACACTTCTCGACTTCGAAACAAGCTCCTCGTCTGTCAATCGTCGATATCGCTCCACCAGATCTAACAGCTCACACTTATTTCTGTCGATTAACTTGCACACTCCAAATGCGCCCTAAAAGTGGTTTCCCTCTCTCATCTTGTTTTTACGTGTCACTGTGTGTATGGAATCGGAGCCAACGGGGAATTACCGCTTACGGCCTTTCCTCCACCCAAAATCCACTTGTGGGTTTCTACAACCCACTTCTTCTCATTAACTATCAAGTAACTCCCTCGCCCAAACACCATAGATCTGATTCCACCGAGATATATCGGTCCAAATTCAATCTCCACGCCACTGGGTCCTTGTTCTTCCTCCGCTGATCACGACCATTTGCTCAAATCCGTTGGAAAACTGATGCCAATACAATCTGCGAACTGCTACCAATCAACACGAAAACAATTTGAACATCAATGTACTCTTGCCTGTCTTCTGAGCCTTATTGATCCAACCTGTTGATCCAACAATCCCTATCTTTGGTAGCCTGATAGAGGCAATCCTATAACAGTTTGCCTGGGGGTATCAGCTCCCAAACGTGCCGAGTATCCCTTTCCTTACTAATCACTCCTACATTCGCCAGATGATTAGCTAACATATTAGCTTTTCTTTTCACATGGACAAAGTGTACAGTTTTTAAGGTTTGCAGGTGGGTATAAATACAGAGAAAGACCTGTGATAGCCTCCAATGTTTCGACACTTTATCCGATGTCGTACCATTGCATATTTTCTTGGCCGCTCTAATGATCAATTTTGAATCTGCTTCAATGATGACATTGTGTGAATTTGAGTCCACCAATATTTCCAGGCATTGCTCTAAGGCCATGAGTTCTGCCATGTTATTATTGGCCTTCCCCAAGTGGCCATGAAACATCTCCTTTATTCGTCCCTGTTCATCTCTTATAACAACCCCAAAACCAGCTAACCCTGTGTTTCCCTTAGACGCTCCATCTATATTGACTTTTAGGAAACCATGTGGAGGAGGCTTCCAAATATTTATATCTGCATTTATTTGGCTCACACCCTTAATTATGCCCTATGGGCTTATAGACTTGAGACCCAAATGCAGTATTATACATGCATCTTGGGGCAAAAGAGGGTCCTTGGGAAGTTTCCACAACAATCTTCTGACTGTGTCTTTGAGCTGCCTTAAAATTTGATCAATTATGTATTGGAGCTTGCTTTCTTTGTTCTTGAAGATCCTACTATTACGTTCTTTCCAAACATCCCAGATAACAAAGCCTGGAACGAGAGTCCAAGCTTTATTGATGATTTCATTCCCTGAGAAGTTTTTCCTCCAATTCTTCAAAGTGTTGGAGATACTGAGTCTATCCCCATCAGTGTACTTGAAGATTGAAGCCACCCATTCCCACATGGTAGAGGTGAAAGGGCAGAGATTGAGAAGGTGATCCATCATCTCCTCTTGTAAGCCACATAAGTAACATTTAAATGGGCTAGTGAAGCCTTTTTTCAGGAGATTCTCCCAAGTTAAAATTTTCCTTTGATGAACTAGCCAAATGAATAACTTTATTTTCATCCAGTGGGGGCTCTACCAAAGATTCTTCCATACTTGGTCAAGGTTTTGGTAGTTAAACCCTGTTATTACCTGTTTAGCTTCTTTGAGATTGAAGTTTCCTTCGGTGTTCCTTCCCCATCTTAGTTGGTTAGGCAAGGAGGATACCAAAATCCTCCTATGTTCTAGCTCCTGAGCAAGAGAGTCTGCTTGGGCCTTCAAAGGGCTCTCTTCACTGTGGCCTAGATCCTTCCAAATCCTCCATTTTCCATTGTTCCTTACCTGGTCCCAGAAGTCATTTACCATGAGTAGACCTTTGTTATCGGTATCATGCTTGAGAGCTGCTAATTCATCCTTGTACACATTGGGTTCCTATTGCCAGTTATCCTCCCAAAACTGAGTCAGTGTCCCATCTCGGATCTCCCAAAAACTATGATGTTGAACAATACCTTTATTTTCTAAGGCGAGGTTCCAAATGTGGGAACCCTTAATATGCCCTAACATTCAAATTTGATCCTCTCCTGCCAATTCTTGGCATATTTTTGTGTCCAAAGCTTGGCCCAAGGGGTTTCCGATTCCTTAATCCACCTCCACTAGAGTTTAGCTCCCGAAACTCTGTTGAGGGTTTCAGGGTCATGAAGCCCCAAACCACCGTGGCTCTTGGGTTTGCAGATATTTTCCCATACCACTAGAGCCCATTTCTTTTTCTCTTCTCCTCTACCCCATAGAAAATCCCTTTGTATGCTCTTCATTTGTTGTTGAACTCCTTTAGGAGCAGGAAGAGCTGAGAACATGAAAATGGGAATTGCCTGCAAGATGGCCTGTGTGAGCACAAGGCGCCCCGCCAAATTTAAAGACCTGCATGTCCATTTTCTGATATTTTCCTAAAGTTTATTTATTATTGGCTCCCATACTCCCTTTCTTAGAGGATTATCTATGAGAGGTATGCCCAGATACTTGGAAGGTAACTGGTCCCTTTGAAACCCAAGAATCCTAGTGATGTTTCTCTGAATAGCAATGTCAGTGTTAAAGAAAAAATATTTTGATTTGTTGGGACTTAACTCTGTGCCAGCTACCATAGAAAAGTCATTTAAGATTTGTTTGATCATTGCGGCTTTCCTAACTATGCGTATGCCCTGCAACATTGTGACATCAACAAATTGTTGATGAGTATTTGCCTCTCCCTCCAAGGTGAGTTTGATACCTTGGATTCTTCCTTCAGCATTTGCCATTTTAATCGCTCTCCCTATCCCTTCCATCATGAGAACAAAGAGGAAGGGTGAGAGGGGATCCCCTTTTCTGAGACCTCTGGAGGGTGTGAAAGTTCTTGAAGGAGTGCCATTGAGTAGGATGGAAAAACTGGTTGTGGTAACTAGTGCCATAACCCATGTTATCCAGTTTTGGTCAAAGCCATATGCTCTAAGAACTACCCTTATATAAGACCAATTTATCTTGTTGTAGGCTTTCGCTAGGTCTAGCTGAATGATCATACTAGCTTGTTTGTTGCCTTTGAGAGAGTGAACCACCTCGTGAGCTTGGATGATGTTATTGAGGATTTGTCTTCCTTCCACATAGCCCATTTTCTCCTTTGAGATGAGAGTTGGTAAGAGGGGCTTGAGTCTATTGGCAATCACCTTGGAAATAATTTTGTACACCACATTACATAAAACTATGGGTCTAAAGCCATATGGAGTCATTGCTTTTTCTTGTTTTGGGATTAAAGCTATGAAGGAAGCATTAAGAGCCTTCAAAACCGTTTTGGATATTCTTTAGTCTTCCACCACCTCAAGGATATCCTGTTTGACTATTTTATAGCAGGCTTTGAAGAAGTCTACATTGAATCCATCCAAGCCTAGAGCTTTTCCATTTTGCATTTCATTAATCATTTCACTGACCTCCTCTTCCGACACTGGCCTGTTAAGATTGTGGTTGTCCTCTCTGGTAACCAGTTGAGGGATGTACAGAGTGAAATTGTTGTTGAACCTGGATCTCTCCACCAAAGGCTCCTCTGCTATACTGAGGAAGTGTTGAACAAGGATAGATTCTATATCTTTGCGAGAGATGAGTTCTATCCCTTGAGAATCTTTGAGCTTTGTGATTCTGTTATGTGCCCTGTGATCCATGGTGGATTTATGAAAGAAATTTGTGTTTCTTTCTCCCTCTCTAATCCACTGCACCCTCGATTTCTATCTCCAGAAAATTTCCTCTTTCCTACACTGATCTTCCCATTCTTCTTGCAGAGAGTCGCCTAGCTTTTTTCACTCCATGGTAAAGCCATCTGTGATGCTGATTTGATTGATCTCTTGGAGTTTCTGCTCAGCTTCTCTTTTGGCTTTGAAGATATTGCCAGGTTTCTTTTTCTTCCAATCTTTAAGCTTGGATTTGATATGTTTAAGTTTATGTTGGAGTAGGAACATTCTAGTGCCTTGAATGTTCAGATCCTCTCTCCACCATTTGTCGATATTGCTGGTGAATTCAAGGTGAGAGAGCCAGGCATTTTCAAATCTGAAGGGTCTGTTTCTTGGTCTACCCATAAAAGTGGCTTCCAGTTGTACAGGCCAATGGTTTGAACCTCCAAAGGGAAGAATAGAAGCTAACATGGCAGGGCCTGAAAGAAAGAGGTCCTCTGAAATAATAAATCTATTGAGTTTAGAGGCGACTTGTGAAGCCCCTCCCCTCTTGTTGTTCTAGGTGAAGGTCCCATTGATTGTTTCCGTGTCCACTAACCCCATGTTCCTTATGAAGTTCTGGAAGGCCATGGAGTCTCTGCCTAGCTGTCTGATATCACCTTTTTTCTCTATAAGAGATCTTACCATATTGAAATCTCTTGCAACGATCCAAGGCAACGATCCAAGGCATACTAGGGTGTCTTGCTCTTAGTTCCTTAAGGGAGGTGAGAAGCCTGATTTTATCTTCTAGCTATATGTCAAGATGTAAATTACTAATAAGTTTTATTTGATTTTATTTCTTTTGAGGTTATCTGAAAGACATTAATAGTCATAACAATATATATATTATTTGTTGCACTTCTTATGTTCCAATATGAAGCATGTGTGTAACTCTTTCCATGTTTTATATCAAACTGGCACAGGACATATTTATTATTAATAAAATAAAAATATTTCAAAGTTGTTCATAACCTAGATTGTTGAATTTCCATTTTAAGTAAGATAATATATCAACTTGGTTGTTACATACTGAAATGGATTTTCTAGAAACCAAATATGTATGACATGTTTATAGATATGCAATATTTCTTGCATAATCAACATGAATAACACATGAAATTTAAAAAATTTAGGAATAATTTTTTTAATTAAATCTAAATCTAAATCCTATTGATTCTAAAGCACCTCCTTGAAATTTTGTGTACTTTAGAAACTTAAGCACTTCGAGGATTCAAAATTATAAAATTACAAGAGTATTCAACTGTCATATTTATAGATTACAAAAATCATACATTTGAGATCTCTTATACTAGGTTAGATTACACTTAACGGTTATATACTCAGCTTCAGGGATTTCCATTTGCATCATCTGCTCATCTGACCAATGGCTCATAGGCATGCAAGTCTCCATAATTTGTTCATGGTCTAATTTTGTCATCTTCCATCTCCTTGGTTCACCTTTCTTTATTTAGATTTCTATGAGATTGATCTACGATGCTATGACTGGATGAATATATTGAAAAGATATATATTCAGGCATAAATTCTCTATAAATGATGTGATTAGTATGTTTTTTACCCTTTTCAAAAAAATGGCCCTCCACAACCATGTCAACAATTTGGTATGTGGATTTTCCAACATCGTATGGTCTCACCAACCTATTTTTCACCTGCGTGAATTGCATCAAATGGTAGGCCACATTATCTTCATTTCCTTCAGGGGCAATGATAGAAAAAACATCGCCTACAACCAAAATATAAAATATGTATTAATTAAATACGTTCAAGAATTCAATTTATAGATGAAATTGTTAATTATAGATTAGCCACATACCCTCTCTTACAAGACCAAAGACTCGATCATGATTAAGTGAAATGGTGGCCTCTTCATCATGCATCTCTTGCCACCTTGGAATTGGATGAGGTCCCTTTGGATTAAGAGGGACATATTTCCATCCTTTCACGACCTCATGTTTTTCACGGAGATAAAGTCTACATACATCAAAACCATTGCAAAAATCACAAAAACATGTGATTTTCTTGTCCCGATGGTAAATATTTCCCCCTTGTCTTTGCCTCACACTGAGTTTAATTTGCTTGCTCCTTCTACAATATTACAATACCAAGGAGTTTATCTATTCACATTGGCAAGTTCAATATTCTAGAACAACCTACACACATGCCTTATAGATTCTTGACCTTGATGTCCTAAATGGGACATGCACCAGCTAACCACCTTCAGTGATGATTTGAGTTGATCTGCATCATGACTCATTTGGTACCTCCTAAGTCTTCTCTTCACACAATCACCTGCACCATCATCATCACCCTTTCCATGTCCTATTTCAAAGTAGCTCCAAGCATGCTGAATTTTGTTCTTCTTGTGTAGGCTCAACCAATAAAAAGTGTGTGCTGACTTAAACTACCCTGCACAACCATATGACCATATCCAATGCTTCCTAAATCATATGCCATTTTTTTGAGTGATTCATAAATCAAGTCAGAGCAATGTTGCACAAACAATGTGTCATGTTCACGATCATAACTAATGTAAAAGTGATAGTCCTTAATCACATCACATGACTCGTGAGTGCTATCTCTACCATCAATTTTCAATTGTGCATGTCTATGTAGAACATGTAATAATATGGACACTTGGTTTGAGTGATAATGGTCACTTTGTATATCTCTTTGATGAGAAAATCTACAATTATCAACAAAGTCCACCACTAATAAGATTGTGCTTGGCTGAAATACTTCGTGAGAATGCTTAAATTCAAATGCTTTCCATTTGGACCTGTGTGAGTGTTTGATATATTTATAGATCTAGTTTTGAAACACCCCCATGAATTGTGAAATAGGAATATCATCCTCAACATAGTTGATCCTCTTATGTGCCATAGTTGAAGAGGATGGTTGATTTACCATGACATACTCATAACACTTCCACGTGATGGTGACATCTAATATCCCAGACTAGTTGGGACAAATAAGAAAGTTCTTATGGAACAATACCAAATCACCACATTCAATGCATCTCCTCCCACCTATACATATTTTCTTGTAATACAACTCTTTTGGCTCCCTTCTACACAATATTGATGAAACAAAATCACGCACTGTAGGAGGTGGATGGTCATCATGACAATTCTTCTTGTAAAACTCCTAGAAAGTGTCATAATGAAGATGGAATTCAACAAGATATTGGAAACAACATGTTTGTAACAACCCTGGTTAAATTTCCATGTAAAAATAATAATAATACCAAGGCCATGGGACATGTTTTCCAAGCTGAATGTTGGGCAAAACATCCTAGTGGGTGTCACTTTGATTTATTTATAGCTAAGTAAATGGGAAAAGGAATTGAAAAAGGAAAAGAGGCATTGATTGGCATTTAATTTATGAAAATAAAGGAAAATAGGAGAAAAGGGAGATGAAAGGTCACAAATTTTCATGAAAAGGAAACTAGAGGAAAAATGAAGGAAAATGAAGAAAATAGAGGCCTCAATGATAAAAAAGGCTTTTGAAGATCAATTCATATCTTTTGTTAGCGTTAGATTTTCTGAGTTCAGTTTTGGAGCTCTCATTCTATTCTCTCTCTCTCATACACTTGCATGCTTAGAGTATTATTGGAGCATGCTTGGAGCACTCTAGCATTCACTTAGATTGGAAATAAGGAAAAGGAAAGAAGGAAAGCAGAAGGGAATAGTTGGATCGGCAATTATAATTAGATTGATTTGCAGGTATCGAGTTGCATGTATGGTTTCCTTGCTATTTTTTGCATGCATGCTACATGCATGTGGTTACTTGGTTATGATATGTCATTGGCATGGAGGATTTCCTGGATTGACAGTGGTTTTTCCTAACCTTTCCATTTCTTAGATAACCATGGTGTTGTGCGTTTTCCTATATATTTTTTCTGATTAGTGCTCATGTTCCTTATAACTGTGGTTTGAGCTATTAGTTCCTAGAGCCTTGGTTGGAAAAATGCTCTGGAAGCCCAAGAATAACTTGGGTTGAGTTACTAGCACTGGAAGCCTTGGTTGGACAAGCTATTTGGAGACCTTGGTTCATTGAGTTACTAGCCTTGGAAGCCTTGGTTGGAAAAACTCTCTCGAGACCTTGGTGAATTGATTTACTATTCCTGGATCCTTGGTTGGACAAACACTTTGGAGACCCATGAAAACTGTGGGTTGACTTACTAGTCCTAGAACTAAGTTGGAACAAATGCTCTAGAGCCCTAGATGGCTTGGGTAGAGACCAATCTGGTCATGGTTAGTGATGTCTGACCATGAGGTTTGAGTTGGTTTGGCATCTAGAAGCCATGGTTTGGTTTTGTTTTGGTTATTTCATGAGATCCCACATTCATGCTTGGAATATAGCATGCTGGTTAATGGGTAAAAGAAAGACTTGGTTTAGCCCAATCTATGTTTAGGTGGTATGTGTAAGTCCCTCACTTGGTTGGTACTTTGCATATGTTAATATGTGCTATTATTTATTGATGATCAATTAACATAATTGTTGACCTACTATTGTCTATATGACTGGTTGTTCATGGCTTTATTGTTGGTTAAGTATATGCTACATGCATTTTGTATTTGTTATTATACAATGTTCTCTTGATCTAGATCTAATTCATGGTTTAATGTGATCTTTGTTATTTTATATGGATGCATGAGCTAATATTTGTTTGTTGTAGCAAGTATGAGAGGAAAACAAGCCTTCTTGATGAAAATTTGATGAAACTAATGTAAACATTGGCCAAACTATGCATCCAGACTTACAAGTACTATGTATGCAAAGTATTTGTAAAAATGAATAACATGTGTTGGCAAGTTAGACCCGATTTCCGTAACTGCATCTTGGAAGTTGGGTCATGCATAGTAATTATCAACTCATATCTACCCTGGTAAGTGTTTTAAAGTGGGTAAATGTGGGGTGGGGTGTTACAGAGTGGTATCAGAGCTTTTAGATTCAAACACTTAGACTGGATGGGCTATATCATAGATGAAATGAAGAACAAAGGGATCAATGAGTACAATCGATTTCATTTTTTTTATAAATTTTCTTTTGTGGAGTTTTAGAGGCTAAAAATTTGTCTACATTGGTGTTAATCCCACTAATAATGTGGTTAAAATTTCAGATATTGGTTCACAATATTTTAGGATTTATGATATCAGGAAGATGACCCTCCTGAATGCATCTTTAAACTTGTCATGTTGGAATTTCTATCATAAATTATCTTATGTTAGGTTCCAGAAGCTGAAAAATTGTCCACATTGAGGAGAAATACTTATTATCACGTGGTATAAATTTTAGATATTGGGTCACAATATTTTAGGAGATATGGGTATAGGGAGTTGAGCCTTATGAATGCTCCTAAAATAAGGCCTCAAAAAGGACAAGTTGGAATTTTTGTTATAACTTTTCTTGAGGGTCGTCTCAGTTGCTGAAAATTTGGTCACAATGAGGGGATATCCCATTGATATTGTGATAAAAGTAAGACATTGGGTTGCTATATTTTAGGATATATGACTAGTGGAACGTGAGCGTCTTGAATGCTCCTAGAATTATGCACCAAATATGATTGTGTTGGTATTTTTTCTATAACTTTTTATCTATGAAATCTCAGACGTTGAGACTTGAATCGTAGTGAGGGAGACTCCCACTAATCATATGGTTCAGTTTCCATAACATTCAATACAATATTTTAGGAGATATGCACTGGATCATTCACTAAAGTAGTTCCATACAAAGTGTTTGAATAAATGCTTAAATAGTTCAATGATCCATTGCATACAAATTTTTTGATGAAATTCCCTAATGAGTATGTGGTTTGTGGTTCGGGATAGTATGAATGTGTCATAGTATTTTTGTAGCTGATATATTCTTACTTGCGTGCAAAGAGTTTGTTATAATAGTTTGCATGTAAAGTGTTTGAAGAAATGCTTACATGCAAATGTAATAGTATTTGAAGAAAATTTAATAGTGTGGAAATTGTTTGAAGAAAATGTCATTTTTTGGATGGGATAGTACTGTAGTGTGGTAATATTGTTGTATATGATCTATTCCTATTTGCATGTAAAGAATTTGAAGAGTTTCATGTAAGGAATTTGAAAGGTTGCATGCAAGGAATTTGAAAAGTTGCTTGTAAAGAAATGGCAAAGTGGCATGATTATGTGGCATGTTTTTTGTTAGTATGTTACAGTTGGAGTAATTTCAATGTTTTTGATGTGATCTCATACAAAATGTATGAGAAATGAAAATAAAATTGTGGCAAGTGTGGTTAAATTTAGTAGAGCTTTGGAGATCCCATTTCCATAATTGGACATTGGAGATTGGGCTATTATAGTAGCTGCCTCCTACCTTAATGTGGACCATGGATAATAAGGGCGTATTTTTATAGGTTATTTGAGTGCTTGATTAAGTGCATGATATGATTATGTGATTAAATATTGCATGAAGGAATGCTCTTGTTTTAATATGGTTATACTAACACAATATGTACTGAGAAAGTTGATATGCACTGAGTGCAAATGGGTGTGAGTTGTAGCACTATGAATAATGAGTATGAGTTAATTGTAGACTACAACATGATTTTTAGTATTGGTAAAGGATGTTTTCAAATTAATAGACGTGATGTCTTGATTTTTGGAACATGTGACTGACATGTGTGAATAGTTATAGGGAAACATGCTTAGTATTAGCATGACAAGTTAACAGTTGATTTGTGTATATAAATAACACTTGGGTGAATGTGATAGAATGTAATAGACTCAACTGCAGCAAGGTAAAAGGAAGGAATTGGGTGAGAATTCCTTTGACTATGTTTGGAAACCACAATTCCAAATGAAATAGTGCTTTGCTTGAATACAAAAAAAAATCTCAACTTTAATTTTGACTAACATTATGTGGATATATGGTATATTCATGAATATGTATTTTATAGGTTGTTATCTTAAAGTTGATATTTGAGATAAGAGGCTGAGTTGTAATCTTGTAAAAGAATTAATACAAGCATGAGATAATGTTGTGTGATGCAGGGAATCAAATGGAAAAGGAGACTGTTGTAGATCTTGAAGAAGGCTTGGGCTGAGATTTCACTCATGAATCCTTTGAGGCACTGGGAAGCCATGGGTGATTGAATCATAGTGTCTGTTGAAAGTTTTGTGATTTTGGTATTTTGTGATTTTTTTGTGCTTGATTTGCAGTTTGGTTGTGTCTGGTGCATAGCCATGCTACTTTGTTTTCGGTGTTGTATTTCTATTGGTTTTTCATTGTTTTATTCTTTCTTGTTTCTTATTATTTCCTTTATGCCTTGAGGGCCTCAGGAATTGGTTGGAGTAAGAGGAATGTCAGTGGAGCTCAGGAATATCGGAATGAAATCCAATAGGTAATGTAAGACCTAGACAAAGCTCGATGCATGTACAATGGTAGCTGAAGGCAACTGTATGACAATTAGTTGAGTTAGTTTGGTCCATTGGAGTAAATGGAAAATGGCAGGAAAGTCATGAGAAAGGTAACAAGAAAGGTAAAATAAATTGGATTAAGGTAACAAATGTCTTGGATAAGTTGGGAATTGTTCTTCTCAATGTTGTGCATGTTATGCATGGATAAAAGGAGTTCTCTTAACCTAGACCTTATGATATCTAGTAATTTTGTTGTGATCATGATTATGCTAATGTCTATATATGTATACATGTATGTATGTCATTGTCTAACAAAGTTCTCAAAGATCATTATTATGGAGGAATGATTGCTTATGTTGGTGAATGGCATGAAGAGATTCCTGGTTTATGTGGAATCAAGTGGGAAGAGTAGTCTGACAGATCTATGAGGTCACTATCATGTCGATATTAATTGATATTACGTGTTTATACTATGCATATGTTTATGTTATGTATAGGCAATGTTGAGGGATGTATTAGCTGAATGAAATCAACATGATATCTTGCATGCTGGGACAAACATGGATAATAGAAAGACACTAGAGGTAAGGTTTCTTGGTGGAGACAATGTGGTATCTAGGTCTGTAGTAATGTTGATGTGTAGATGTTGTACATGTTGTACATGCAGTGTTGTATACATGTCGTATATGCAGTGTTGTGTACAAATGGTGTTGTGTACATGTTGTATATGCATCGTTGGGTACATGTGGTGTGGTGTACATGCTATACATATGGTTTTGTGTATATATGGTGTTGTGTACATGTTATACATGTAGTGATGTGTACATGTGGTCCTAAGTACACATTGTACATGTGGTTTTTTGTGCATGTGGTGTTGTGTACATGTCGTACATGTGGTGTTGTCTGCACATGGTGTTGTGTACACACTATGTAGGAGGTTCCATGTACATGTGGTATTTTGTACGCGTTTTGAAGGTGGCTCTATGTACATGTGATATTGTGTACACATTGTGCAGGTGGTATTGTGTACATGTGATGTTGTGTACACATTGTGAATGTGTGTACATGTGGTGTTATGTACATGTTGTATATGTCGTACTGTGTACATGATTGTACATGTGGTATTGTGTTATGTGCATTACGTAGTCATTGTATCATGACATGTGTATTCATTGTTTTGTACTTTGTGTAGCTATATGTATTGTGTTGTACATTGGGTGAACCTGTATGTGTTGTATTTTATGTTGGGTGAAGGTGCATATATGTTTTGGTATTGTATGTTGGGTGTGGGTGTATGTGTTGTGATGTACACTTTGTATATGTGTATTTAATTGAATAGAAGAGAAGTATTGGGTGCTTGCCAAGTTTGCAAACTAATTCAGTGTGTGTATAGAAAGGGAAAAGAACAAAGGCATAAGAAAAGGACCAATCAAAGGATAAGTATCAGTATTTTATTTCAATTTTGTTATGCATGTGATCTATGACTTTGATTTATGAGGGTTACATGTGATCTATGACTCTAATTTATCATGATCACGTGTTATTTATGATTTTTATTTATGATGGTTATGTTTTATGCTAACTGGATGTGATATGTTTATACATGATGATTTGATCAAACAACTAGTTTGACTTGTTGTGATAGGAAGTAAATGAAATTGCAAGTGTACCTTTTTGATGGGCCACCGATGAGGTATGATGTGAATTATTTCAATTTATTTAGAATATAATGGAAATTATGTGCTTAGTACATCAAAGCATGAAAATCCCCAGTTGGGTGGTTGGATCTAACTGCAAGAATTAGTAGCAGTAGCAAAAGGAATTGGAATAGGTAGCAATATATTGGTAAATCATTCATGACTAGGGCCATTGTGGGACACTGGAACCCAATATTGTCCATTGATTTCCATGATCATGCTATGACCAATATGATGGTTTTGAGGTAGGGATATTCCTTGGTTTTTGGACCTTCCGATGCGAGGAAACCTTGCCAAGGAAGGGGACGCTCGAGCGACTATGTACTAGAGAAGGGGATTCCCACATAACTTGGAAGATGTGTGGTTGCATGGAAGGGGGTTATCAGATAGCCCGAGGGACTGTGTAGTAGAGAAGGGAAGGCAAGGGAATACATTGATTTTGGTCAATAGCACTGCGATATGGAATTAGAAGCACATTGGGAGTGTGCCCTAGAATAATGAGTCGGTAACTATTCACTGAGAGGACAAGTTTTGCAGGATTATAGCATTGGACATTGGATGTAGGTTTGACTTTGGCAGTGGATTCTGGACTTCTTGGAAGGAGGTTAATTTTGGTACTACTTTTGAGGGTGGAGGTGTGAGCCTGTGGATTCCCTTGTTACTGATACGGGTACCGTATCATTTTATTTGTTGGTTAGAGAAAATGTGCATATGTGTATATTATTGTAAACACTGTATCGATTTGTGGTTATAAATATCCATGGAAAGTATGACTATTTGTTGGTTGAAGAAAATGTGAATGAGTGTATATGTTGTTATTATTGTAAATACCATAGTGATTTGTGTTATAAAGCTCCATTAAATGGTATGACTGTCATGTTTTGAGAAGGATGTCATTATAAATATCGTAACAAGTTATGTTATAAAGCTCCATGGGAAATATGTTTTGCTTTCAACAGTTTGTTGGTTTATAGGTGTTATTTAACACTGAGGATGGTGTTCCCCCAAGGGGTAGGGTTCTATAACAACCCTGGTTGAATTTCAATGTAAAATAAAAAATAAGACCAAGGTAATGGGACACGTATTCTAAGACGCATGTTGGGAAAAACATCCTAGTGGGTGTCACTTCGGTTTATTTATGGCTAAGGAAATTGGAAAATGCATTAGAAATGGCAAAGAGCCATCAATTGGCATTTTATTTATGAAAATAAAGGAAAACAGGAGAAAAGGGAGATGAAAGGTCACAAATTTTGCATGAGAAGGAAATTAGAGGGAAAATGAAGGAAAATGAATAAAATAAAGGCATCAATGATAAAAAGTCTTCTGAAGATCAATTCATGGCTTTTGTTAGTGTTATCTTTTGTCAGTTCAGTTTTGGAGCTCTCATTATGTTCTCTCTCTCTCATGCCCTTGCACACTTAAAGTATTCTTGGAGCATTCTTGGAGAACTCTAGTATTCACTTGGAATTGGGAAGAAGGCAAAGGAAAGTAGGAAAGCGCAAGGGAACAATTGGATCAATGACTACAATTAGATTGATTTGTAGGTATCAAGTTTCATGTATGGTTTCCTTGCTAGTTTTTTCATGCATGGTACATGCATGTGGTTACTTGGTCATGATATGTCATTGGCATGGAGGATTTCCAAGATTGATAGTGGTTTTACCTAGCTTTTCCATTTCTTGGATAACCATGGTTTTGTGGGTTTTCCTATCTTATTTTCCTATTGGTGCTCATGTTCCTTATGGCCATGGGTTGAGTTATTAGTTCCTGGAGCCTTGGTTGGACAAATGCTTTGGAAACCCTAGAAGAACTTGGGTTGGGTTACTAGTAATGGAAGCCTTGGTTGGACAAAGCCTCTGGAGCCCTTGTTGGGTTGAGTTACTAGTCTCGGAGCCTTGGCTGGACAAATGCTCTAGAGCCCTGTGACAGTTGTGGGTTGAGTTACTAGTCCTAGAGCTAAGTTGGAACAAATTCTCTAGATCCTTGGATAACTTAGGTGGAGATGTAGAAATTCCTTGTATATTCAACCTGCTTATGTAATATGCTAAAAAAAGACTTGAATCTACTCTACTCATCAGCGGAAAAAAAATCAATCGGTCTAGAAATCAAGAAACATACAAGAGAAATAATTCAATCAACATGTTACACAATCATTTCCTAGGGAAAGCCACAGCTAAAAACCCCTTCTATATGTATATTTCATTAGTCAAAAAATATGAGAAGATTACAATGCTTTTCTCAAGCCTGAGAAACCTCTACACTATTTATATCTATCTCACAACTTCCTAGACAGGCCTAGGTCAATACTTAACCAAATTTTGGCTTTCCTAAGTCCCTATTTCCTTGCGTTTTTCCTTGGGAATTAGCCCCCTTGATCAGGAGCTCAAGACCAAGTGTCGAAAAATGCTCAAAAACGAAAGTTCACAGAACTAGTTCAAACCTGAACGACCGGTGTAGTGGCCAATCTAGGGTGCTAGATTAGACTAGATTTAATATCAACCAAGGTAGGTAAACTTAGAGGTACATGTCTAAAGTCTATAGACATAAAAGGATCTCATCTACCTAACTAAGTGTCTACTGTGACAGGCTATAGTACTCCTTTACAGGAGATTGAAATATGTTTCCTCTCACACCTTAACACTCAGATCATCTAATTTATCTAACTGTTCTAAAGAAACAGCGTGTTGCTAGACTGAGTTTTCAACCCTCTTACAAGGATATTATCCACAAAAGCTCTTTCTAGCTAACACACTAAGCATTTATGAAAATCAAAAGCTATTTTAAGCACACTGAAATTTTAAATGCATGAAAACGGAGTCCACAAAGATAG
The DNA here is from genome assembly GCA_000404065.3 of Pinus taeda. Classification (NCBI taxonomy): domain Eukaryota; kingdom Viridiplantae; phylum Streptophyta; class Pinopsida; order Pinales; family Pinaceae; genus Pinus; species Pinus taeda. Next base: position 99,288 of record APFE031052110.1, read on the forward strand.
TTTGAAATCTAATGATTGATCAAATCTTTTACAAGCTATTTTTCAATGATCTAGTAATCAAATTCTCAAGCTATCACCATGAATATTATTTTCAAGAATTTCTAATCAAATCGATAAACTCACAGGCAAGGAAATAACGTTAAACACTATTCACACTATTCAAATTCGAAAACGCTATGGAAATGAAATTAAAAGTATACCAATCTCCACGTAGGGCCCGTCAACACTTCAATGACACACTTAAGAAACTTCAAGCGATGATAATGTTAACGCATAAGCACTATAAGGGTAAAAAGATGACTGTAATTAAGTTCTAGAAATCGAAATAACATGCAAGAGCAATGTTCTGGAAATAATACACAAAGATAATAATCGTTCTGGACAATACAATACGTATTCTTTTATCTGCTTGTCTCCTATCCTATATTCACTAACTTTCCCTCTAAATCGAATGTACATACATTATGCAGATGTTTCTGCTTTTACAAAAGAGTGATTTTTGTCCTTTCTAATCTTAACTGATTTCCAAAAGAAAAACGAAATCAGTTTAGGAAACTCTGGCTTTTTGCTGCCTTTGTGACCAAAAAGGCTGGGTTTGACCAGCATTGACCATGTATCCAGGAGCTTTAGATTTTCTATTGAATAGATCTTTCACCATGTATGTATATTCTAGATCGCATTCCTATCCTTTGTTTTGATTTTCCTACCATGCCACGTGTCACATCATAAACCATTTATAGGAAGTCATGGCATCTTGTAATTTTTGTTGAAAATTTCTAATTTTTAACATAAAAATTCACAAATTAAATTTAATGTAAATTAACAACTATAATGCTTTGATTAATCAATTTCGATGGACTATGAGGGGTTTATGGGAGAAAAAGATAGACAAATGATGGATTTCTAGAAGAAAAGGATGGCAATGAAATGGTACCAACATCTCCCCCAAACTCAATGATTTAGCATGTCCTCATGCTAATCCTCATGTGCTCCCTTTATACTCTGTTACTGCCTGTGCCTCTGCCACTTGTAACAATGCATCTATATTCTTCTGAGCTTGGGCATCCTTCTGAACATGGAGCTCATGTTTCAAATTCTTGTATTTTTCTTTGAGAGCTTTCTTTTGAGTATACCATTTGGTTGCCCACTTGCAAATGTTGGTTTGTTTAGCCTTGAGTTCTTTGATTTGCTCCTTCAGCTTCTCATTTTCCTGCTGAGTCTTCTTGCTCTGAGCTCTCAACATTTCATTCTCCTTCTTGATGACCTTCTCTAGCATGTTGGCCTCCATCAATTCTACTTTTAGCTTTTCAATTTGTTTTTCTAACCTCCTTTGTTTCTTGTTTGCAGGTACTGACTCTTTCCCTTGTCTATTGTTACTCTCAACTTCCATTTCGGCTTCCGGTCCAGGCTGTGAATGAGCACTACTCTCAATGTCCATCGGTGCATGTGCATTTGACTCTGGTTGATCTTCTCGTGTTTGGGTCTTTTGTATTCTCCTTGATCTTCTTGTTTATGTAGTGAAAATTTTGTCTTGCTCAATTTTCTGGGCAGCTTCTTGCCTCATCTTTCTTGTCCTTACACTACTGCTATGTAGAGGAACATTGCTTAGCTTGTGCATAGGGATTTCCTCATCAATATCAAGCATAAATTTTGAGCCCTCTTGTTGTTCCTGTTCATCTTCTCCATCTTTGATTTGATTAGCAACCAAAAATTCCTTCCATGTTTTTACCCTCCTCTGCACTTCAAATTCAATTAGAATTTTAATTAACCCAAAATGATACAAGCTTTTATCCTCATTACCCTTTTGCTTTTGAATAGTTTTTGACATCTTAGTCAAACTCTGTAAGAAGAAATAGGGTAGACTAATGGTGCATTGCCCTTTTAAGTGCAACAAGAGTTTGATGTGATATAGATAGACTATGCTGTAACGACCCTCACACGTAACAAATTTCTAAATAATGTACACCATTTCATCCCATGGGTGCATCAGCCAGCTTCTAGGGACACCCTTTTTCCAGTTGACAGAGGAAACCCTTGACCTAGACATGAATTGAGTCCATGATTTTTCCTTGAATTGTTTTGTTTCAAAATATTTTTCTCCTTCTGTGCTAATTCCCAAGGTTTTTGCTATGGTATCCTCTGAAATCCTAAAAGAGAAGTTGCCTATCAATGCTTTCTCTCCATTAAATGTAAATGCAAACTTCTTAGTTACTTCTTCATTGTTCCCATTAAACTTCTCTAGGAAGGATAACCATTTCTTTTCCCTTAAAATTATAATAAAGTCATCATGATATTGGGAACTATCAAATGTATTAGGCTTTGCTCTATTGGTCATTTTGACAAAGAAATTCCTATTCTAACCTTCTTTGTTTATGCTTTATAATTCAACAAGGGTCTCTTGATTTGTTACCTCTGTTTTGCGCTCCACTCAACCGACCTGGTAGCACCCTCTGTTCTCGGGGTCTCCTTCTTCAATGGCTTAAGCAGCGACCAAGCTAATGTCCTCGGATTATGGCGGAGGTAGAAACTCGTGGTGAGCCCAATTACCATGCTCTCCCTTTGTAGCGCCTATTGTTCTCGGCCTTCTATGAAATCACAGTTTGAATTACTAGTATGGTAACGCCCTTTTTAGGAACTGAGAATAAAATGAAACTTAACAACTGACCTTACCCAATTTACTACAATGATAATGCAGAGCGCATTCATATCACAAAGACAGAGAGCTGTACTAGTTTGCATAGGTACAATCATGAGAACGTCATAAACATATAAGGAATGCTGGAGTGATGATAACGGATAGTTGTTGCATGAGTCGACTTGGGTCAAATGATCATTTTATAACTTGGCCGATTCAAAAAAATGAATGAAATCGTTTAACACTTGGCTCTCTAATAATTCACCGCTTGTCCCTTACTTGTTGGCACTTGGCCGATTAGGAAGATGATGGATCGATGGTAAAGTTTGATGGCCGATTCAAGAATGAGGAGTTAATAACAAGGTTTGAAGGGTAGTGTAGGAGAAGATTTAAAAATCGTAGGAAGAATATGGTGATAGGCTAGGGTGTGTTGGGAAATGATAGTAGTTAGGAATGTTACAAGCGTGATGGGTATAGGGGTGTTTTTGAAATTGATCATAAGCAATTATAATCATCATATTTAACACTAAAATAATTCAAGAATTTTAAATGTTAAAAATAAAAATTACAACAATACATTACACTTTGTTGGTTGACCAAGAGTTGAGTTGGCATGCATAGGTAGGACTGATCTTTATTGTCTAGATATGACTAATATTCACTGTCTATAACATGTCCCTTCTGAGATGAATTTGGATATAATAGGTCCCTCTGAGATCTGGAGAATGTTTGTGCAGCTTCTTTGAAATTTGAAAAAAAAAAAAAAAAAAAAAAAAAAAAAACAATTATGTGTGTGCAACTTCCTTGATATTTAGTGTTGATGTAGCCTTGATGATAAACAACCTTTGAAACTTTGTTGAAGCTTTGTTGAAGTATCCTGATGTAGCAGTCTTTAACAGGTCCCTTTGATGTTTGTTGAACAGGTCCCTCTAATATTGGTGCTAATAACATAGAGTTCTGAACAGGTCCCACTGCATATTGCTTGAACAAGTCCCTCTGATTAGAACAAAGACAAAAACAACTTCTTGAAATACTGAAGTGCTGAAACAAACTCTTTGAGAATTTACAATGAGGAGATGAGATAAGGAAAACAAAAATGCTGATGCTTCTCCCCCACTAAAGCTTTGACTTGTCCTCAAGTCATTATTGAATCGATGAATCAAACAGTAAACAAATAGAACAAGGAATTCTTAACAGCCAAAGAATTGGTTTTCAAGTAAGAATTCTGGGTTAGAGTGTGCCAGAGTCTGGTTTTCACATCTAAACCATTATTATATTTGTTTTTTTTTTCTTTTTTTCTTTTCTTTTTTTTAATTGAAATGAAATGAACTAAGGTAGAGATATCACATCTGAAGGCTGCAATATCTCAACCTCCCTTTGCTGAGATACAATTTGAAGAAAATCCTCCTTGGTGATGGGCCTATGATAGAGTTTCAACCTATGGCCATTGACAAGAAAGGGGTGGCCTTCTCCATCAATGGTAATAAGCTTGACTGACACATTTTCATAAACTTGAACTATTTCATATGGGCCCATCCAATGTGTGGTAAATTTGGCTTTATGATCTCTGAATTTAGAGTCAAAGAGTAAAGCCCAGTCTCCTTCTTTGAACTGTTTCTTTTTGATGTGTGCATCATGCCACTGCTTCCTTTGTTTCTGCATTAGGAGTGTTGTCTTCTCTGCTTGCTGCCTCATTTCATCCAGTTGGTTCAATTGTTGAATTCTTTCTTGTTGGGCTTCATTGAGATCAATTCCTAAATCTGTAGCCATCTTATAAGTATGTATTTGAAATTCAATAGGAAGCATTATCTCTTTGCCATACACCAACTGATATGGTGTAAATCCTGTAGTGTTCTTCCACGTGATTTTATAAGCCCAGAGTGCATCTTTGAGCTTCTCTTCCCAATTATTTCTATTCATTGCTATGGTCTTAGTGATAATTCCTTCCAATGTTTTATTTGTGGATTCCACCTGGCCATTGGCCTGTGGATGGTAAGGTGTACTTTTTCTGTGTTTGATTTGATATTTTTCTGTGATGTCTTTAACTAGCTTTGAAGTAAACTGAGTACCTTGATCTGTCACTATC